>CM041780.1:238692884-238721956 GCA_023374045.1 Limonium bicolor
ACATATCCATGATACATCTTGTTTTGAAGAGCACGAAAAATGATGAACAATGGTATAATTTTTTTTATTTTGCACTTATATTTTGTGAGTTATAACATTTTGAAAAAAAAAAAATTCTCTCTCCAACACTCCCCATTACACCCGTCAACACACCTTTTCCATTTTTTTCATTTTTTTTCTCCCTATGACATACTGACACTTGAATGGGAGCCACAGTACAAGGTGGCGCAAGCGCCATCCTCTCCATTCCGTAAATCTAAGTGCAGGTGTGAGATATGTAGTGGAAAGTGAAATCAATGGTCTTTGTTTGTTGTGGTCCACTTGAATGTCTTCACTTTAGCGTCTTAAAAATAAAAATTTGTACTCCCATTGTGAAGTTTGTTACCTTTTAGAATTATTAGACGTTTACTCAATTTTTATTTTTTTCTCACACACTTTCATTTATATTTTAAATATAAAAAATAAATAAATAAATTATCATATTTCCTTCATTTCCATGTTTTAAGTCACAACATCATTTGTTAAATGGAGTAAAAATTTTGTTGTATTAATTATTATACTTTATATTCTTTTGTACTCATTTTATTTTTTTATACATTTTTTAAAGATAATATTTATCATTAAAGAGGGAAAAGTGGGATACACCCTAAGATCCAGCTAAAGAGTTTAAGTAAGCTTACTATTTATATAAGCAACATTAGCAAGGGAGCTTCCTAGAAATCCAGAGATTCTACCCTTTAAATCATCCTTAATAATTAAAATACAAGTAGAGGAAGAGATAACTAGATTACAAAAGATCTGAGAGTTTCTAGCGAACCAAATTCTATAAACAACATGTCTTGGCTACACTCACATGTAACTAAAGATAGCTACATTATATGTACATGTAATAGACGAAACATGTACATTACACCTATAAAACTTGTACATTACTTATATAACAAATATTTTACACAAAATAGTACTTTATTATATTTATTGTACATGTTTTCCTTAGTCATTGTACATGTTTTCATTGTTGGTTGTATAGTAAATATAGCCATCTTTGGCTACATATACATGTAGCCAAGAATTTACCTTCTATAAATGCAACAAGCTAGAGACGCAACTCTAACTTTTTACCTGAAGCTCTTTTTGCGCTTAGCATCCACAAAAAGCTAGTTGCATCTACTGAAATTGTGAGGTACTTTAGTGTTCCACCAACCCATGATATCACCTACAAACTCCGAGGAGAAGGGGCATTGAAAAAGTAGGTGATCCCTAGTTTCAGGTTCAGCACAAAAGCAACATTTAATATCACTTCCAATACCTACAACAATAATCCTGTCCTCCGTAGCTAGCCTGTCTCAAGTAGCCAGCCACCAAGGAAAAGAATTCCGAGGGATACTGAAGCGATTCCAGACCAGGAAATGCCAAATCACCTTAGGCTTGTAAGATTGAACATATCATAGATAATGCTTAGAGAAACCTCCCTCATAGTAAGCTTTTCATAGTCATTTTAAATTTTGATATTTAACATATACAAGAATTTGACTTTATAATTTATATAATCGAAATGTTACGTTTACATTACGTGTTTAATAATTTAAATTTATAAAAAATGCTACTTTTTTCCTAAATTTTAAATATTCAATTTAGAAATATTCAAATCAAAGAACTCAATACAAAGATAAAATTGATGAGTAGTAGTACTAACCAGACAATGACTTTTATAAATCGAAACATCGGGTAGATCAAGATACACGAACAAAAACTAAAGAGAAGAGAATGAATCTTAGCACACGCCTCCCTCCTTTCTTGTAACACCCCAACTATAACCGTACACTTAACATCAAACTACAGCGGAAAACTTAACTCAACACATTACTTAATTCAATGGTGTTACACGCCGTTAGCCACCCACGTGGCTAACAAGGCTAATACATACATTGTATCGGTCTGATGGACTAGATTCCCGAGCAGCTACACACTACTATCCATTTCCATTAACAGCAACCATTATACATATACATTCCAACTGTACCGAGTTTTTTTACCAACTAATGCCGATAACAATTTCGGTCTTACTACACCTACAATACATATACAATTGAAATGGCTATTCGTGTATAAACAACTACCCCGTCCTACTCTCGAACGGCTTCCAGCTCCTTGTACCTAAAATAGGAAAGAGAAGAAAGGGTGGCCCCCCAGGGGCTCAGCACCTTTGCTGGTATGGTAATCCCGCAGCCCGCATGCTACTGGGCCACGCACAACTAATTGTCGTCTTAGCATGCGGTTGATTATATTTGAATCATGCATGTAAACTATAAACACACAACACATAACATTCCACCACAATGGGCTCAACAAACAGATAACACATCCTTACTTGATAAGTCACTCATTGTGTTCATTAACCCTAGAGGGTTCTCCTCTATTGGAGCTACTTCCTTAATAGACGACACTTACCCAATAATCGGGTTATCCATAAACGTCTCTTTTATAAACTGGGATTCATATCCATGATCCACATACACCACATAACAACACTTTTCACGTTTCAATGTGCACATAACATAACATCGCAATGGGAATTGCAGTACAACAATAACACATAACATAACGGGAACGGTTCTCTTAGGAACCGACCCAAACATAGTTAATTCACTTGTGAGCCTAGAGAATGATGTCACCCTCATGATAAACTCGTTATACAACACTCATTACCGTCCTAATAGTCAGACGAGTAACTTAAGTTAAGATGGTTCGGATATAGTGACCCAAACACACCACACAAACACATGTTCCCCCTAAACCGATTATAAGTCAGAATAGCTAAGCTTTGGAGTAAGCTAATGGGAGATCGTAACCCGTGGAGGAAACAACCATACAGAGAGGAGGGTAAAGCTAAGAAGGATACCCACTCCCAAACAACGCGCGACCGGAACAACCGGATTCCTCACCCCCCCATAATATATATATAAACATAGCTAAGGGCTCCACTGTGGAACCTATCACATTCATACACCATACAGTATTACAACTGGATTAAACCCACAAGGGAGGTCCATACATTCACACACAAACATCACACAATTAACTCACGCTTAGCCGTGGTTAGAACGTTCCCATGATTTGGGTCGTTAAATCCTGATACCGTTCTCTTATGTGATCCTAGATTTGGTTAGCTAAGGTATAACACTTTCGAGGTTAAATGGTATCGGAATTGAACACGCCATATAAATGAATTACTATAAACTCATTACATGTTTTATCTTACAACGTGGCAAACATACAGAAAACACATTGGCATACAAGCCGGTGTAATTCGGTAGGACACAGGTTGCAAGAAAACCATACCTGTCACCGCAGGGAATTACTTTACCGGGTGTTCTCACGCTCCTCGGCTCACACTTGTTCCTCATGTCTTACTCTTGAACCACTATTTACATGTGAAATGGTTCAATTAATATTAAGGTGTTACGGTAGGTACATAATTGATACTCCCGTACTTACCCCGTTATCCCGTTATTTCGGTTTAACTTTGTGTACTTAAACTCACAACTTTCCCAACCACTTCCAACACTTGTTTATACTTCTTAGGACCTTTAAAAGTCACCAAACAAGGCCTTAACAACATCCAAAACCATTACCCATCAAACCACCACCTTTAGAACACTTTAAAACATTTTAGGCCATTTTTGGTCTGGTCCGGGACTTGGTCCGGACCCAAGGTCCCGGACCACCTCTGGAAATTACTCTCGGCTTGTTTTTGGCATTGGTCCTGGACTTGGGACTAGACTTAGTCCCGGACCAATT
This sequence comes from Limonium bicolor, assembly GCA_023374045.1. Classification (NCBI taxonomy): domain Eukaryota; kingdom Viridiplantae; phylum Streptophyta; class Magnoliopsida; order Caryophyllales; family Plumbaginaceae; genus Limonium; species Limonium bicolor. The sequence continues at coordinate 238,696,686 of CM041780.1, forward strand.
CCTGCATTCACTCTCGGCAAGTTTTTATGGGTGGTCCGGGTACCTATACAAGGGCTAGGTCCCGGACCATGTTAATAACTTGTCAAAACATCATTTTTCAACCCCTAATCCAACCTTAAACCTTACCTAATCATTCCATAATCTTACCACATGTTTCCTACATGTTTAAACACCTCAAAACAAACACTAAACCTTCCTAAATCATCACTAACTTGTTACTCAATTTCTTACAACAATTCCTAACACTTATAACATTTTTTTTCCTTAGATTTCTAAGTGGTATATTATGCCTACTACCTCAACTAACCAAAGTGTTGTCTCACATACATTACCACTACTCCAAAAGCATTATTTCTCACAAACACCACCTTTACACAACTCCTTCTACTTCCACTAGTTTACACTTAGACCTTCACAAGGCATTTCTTTTCCTTTGTTTACCAAATCTTGAACAAGACTTCACACTTCACATAACAATTCCTTGGTGTGTTTAAAACACCCATTTGATCTCTAAATCCTCCAAAACCATTCCTAGGTCATCTTAGGACTCATGAACACCTTATTTCACTTTCTTTCACCATCTTAACACTTAACATTCCCTAGTACTTTCTAGGTCATAAAATCTCATTACAACACATAAACTCCTTTGTTTATCAACTAAATTTTGCCATAGCTTCTCTTGTATATTCTCACACCCAATCACTTAGGTTTTCACCTTTTTGACAACCACGAACACTTAATCACTCAACACACATTCCTTACACACAAACATATTGTTTTTCATCCTTTAACCATCCAAGACATTGATCTTCACAAGTAATGCTCTTTACACACAACTAAACCTTTAAAACAACACTACATCACAATATAGTGCGTAAACTTAAATTGCTTGGCACTTCGGCCCTTAAATAGCATAAACCATAAACACTGAATTTCCACATTTAAATGCCTTCAACCTGCGAATACACACAACAATGCTCCCATGTCCTTTTAGTCCACCTTGTGGATAGTTTTCTAGCTCATTTTTCCATTGGCTCTTTAGGTTATTTATTAAGCAAATATAGCTCAATTCCCTAGTACAATAAACCACATTAAGAGAGGTTATTTACCTCTTTGTTTTCCAAGCTTTCTCACTTGTTTTCTCTTGTTTTTCTTGATTGAAAATCGGCAAGGAGCTTTTATCACTTGTCAACCTTCTAACCAATATACATATAAGGGTAATGAGCATTAAGTTTAATACTCAAACTCATAATTAAACCCTAGGTTTACATAAGTGTCTTAAAACACTAAAATTGATGTTTACCTTTGGAATTTGAAAGAGAACTTGAACAAGTGGCAAGATAGGACTCCTCCTAGCCCTTTGAAGTTTGGATTAAGCTAAGAATATAGCAAGGTAATGCACCATTGTAAGGTGAATTTTCGGTTATACAAGAAAATGAAAGAAACTTGGTTCTTCTTTGATTTTCCTTACCTTGAAGCATAAGAGAATGACAAGGCATGAAAATATGGGCTCAAGCTCCTTTAATGGTGAATCTACATGGCACCAAAATCGAGTTCTTGAAAATTTGAAAAGAGGGAAATGAAGAGCTTGGCCTAACTAAGACAAAGGTAGTCTTGAAATTGATTTTGGAGCATGGAATCATAAGTTACAAGTGAAAGAAGATGAAGAATGAGTGTGGACTGTAGCAAAATGAATTTGCTTGGGAGTATGAAGATAGGTGACGGTGGGAACCAAGGAGAAGAAAGAGAATGAGGTGAGAGAGTATACTTTGAAGATATTTATGTTAAAAGCAAAAGTAACCTTTTACTTACTTTTCTTTCTTTCTTTTAATTGGCTAGCCAAGTGTGATGACTCACACCCATAAAACCGTGCCCCCTTACACATTAGAGATATTTATGGTCTTTGTTGACCAAATATTTACTTATGGTGACTTATAACTTAAACTAGCACTATTTGAGTACTATTCACAAACTAAGGCACATATTTGTGAAATTTTTGATTTCCCATTGATTTAGACTTCCTAATGTGATACTAAGTAGTACAAATGTGATTAAAGAGTAGTGATGGACATTTAGCCACTCAAAACCCATTTACAAGACAATTTTTCAAAAATGTGCTTTAAGGCTCCTTAAAGCACATTTTGTGTTTTAACTTGTTTTGAAGCTTGGTTTTGTTTGGTAATTGGTTTTAATATGTTCATTAACATATAAAGAATAAGGTCTTGTTAAGCTTATTAGGACTTAACCAAACTTATCCCAAGCTTAGAGCACATTTCGCCCATATTGGCTTTAAGGTATTTATTTGTGTATTGTTTGGTTTAATTGTCTACCAAAGTTTCCTAAGGACTTAATTAGCCTTATTAAATCATAATTGAATGTTATAAAGTCTTGGTAGGCTCTTTGGGTCCTAACCAAGTTCAGTCCAAGCTTAGAGCATGTTTTTGCTCAAACTGTGCCTTAGTGCTTTATTGTGTTTTTACTATGGTTTAAATTGTTCACTAATGTTTCTCAGGCACTTTTAGCCTTTACATACCATAGTTTAACATTTAAAAATATCTCAAGGTTTGGGGTATTTCATTTCTCCTTCGTGAAGATGCAAATTTCTTCTGTACTTCTACACGTTAGCTCCTTCGGGTGCTCCTCTACATTTATGGTTTGTTGTAACTCACTGCATCCTCGAAGCTGTTGCGCCCACTAGGGGTGAGCAAACGATTAAAATGGATATCCGTTAACTGAAATTTAAATAAAGTACGGTGTTCGGTTATAACATAATTAACCGATTTAATATTAATATAAATTTTAATCGATAACCGTTTTAATCGATAACCATTTTTTATGTTACACTATAACATGCTCGATAAGGCATCAGTTCGAGTATCATAAGTGTTTGTTCATAGGAACACCCATGGATTTGATCAATTACTCTTCGTGACCACCCGATAACCGAAGTTCCTGAAATAACTAAAATAACCGAACTTCCTAAATAATCGGAAAAAAATCAAACTTTCTGAATTCACCTAAATAATCAAAACCTAAACCTAATTGAGAGAATAATAAAATATTAGATAAAATTATTGGGTTAAGAAAAAAATAAAATTATTAAAATATCTTAAGTCAAGTTCCTAAAGTTTTGATGATAGCAAACCAAGTGTTGTGTATTTGACATGTTTGTCCAAGTATGAAGTTTAGGTAACCAAGTGAGAGAGTGGTTTAGCACACAAGGTTGCAAGCACACTCTATTCGTGACTAGTGCCCAACCAGTCGGGCACCTGTCTGCAAAGCTCCAGCAGAGCTCCTAGTACACATGAAACTCATGAACAACATAACAACGACTCTCTGCATCATATATGATCAAAAGACCAAATATATTAATCAGTCACAAGTAAAGCAACAACACATGCATCCACATAGAAGTTGGTAAAGCTCACGACAAAGTCTTATTGAAGATAAAACAATTATGAACAAGATAACAAGACAAGAACTAAGCTATAAAGAGGCATTAATTACCCATAATTAATGAAGCCATCAGACTAGGCAAGTGGACATCACAAGTGGTAACCGACAACTTGAGCTCTTGCCTCCAACGTGTCCAACCAGTGAGTGACACGTGTCATGGTTGTGCCTATAATCAAGTTGGAGATCAGCCTAGCTATTCCGTTGGGAACAAGAGGCAGATGTTTCCTAGAGTATAGCTCACCATAGGTCAGAAGTTATAAGCTAACAAGCTTATGTATATAAATATTGAATGTAACGCCGTATTAAATATAAAATAGAACACACGTAAAGAAGAGAAAAAAGTGTAAGTGTGAGTCATACATTGTGTATTTGAGTGTGTGTGTGATTACTAGGGAGTTAGTGAGCGAAGTCAAACTGTGTAATCAACTTAATACCTTGGGTATTTGGTAGAATGATCAGTCGGGGAACGGTTGGGGAACCGTAGGCCTGCTGTCAAGAAGGGTAGAGGACTTCGATGATAAGTCCAAAACTGTCCCGGAGTCCATAGGTTGGGCGGAGGGAGATTGGGTGAATTTCTAGTGTGTAAATTCTCAATCGAATAAGAGTTTCCAGTTTATGTTTATCACTCCTCTTCTTAAACTATCAAATTGCGTGATCAATGACACATCCACGACATGTCGAGGACGTATCTGGAGCACTAGCTAATTTCAAAATATTTTTATAAAATTCCGGTTATTACGGATAACCAAAATTTGGATTTCAATATCCATTAACCGAACCGTACTTTATTACGGATTACCGTTTTAACCGAAATAACTGAACTTTTGTAAAACGGTTAACAAAACGGTGGTCGAATCCGAAACAAAGAACGGTTATTTCGGATAACCGAAATAACCACTCCATTTTCTTACCCCTAGCGTCCACACACCATCCCATCGCCAGGTAGCTCGAACGTCTCCTCCGCCTTCAATGGTGATGAGTACCGACGTGCGTCAATGGGGGACTCCCCTCCTCCTCTCTCACGTGGAGCTCCTCTAGTGTCAGTAGCATTAATGCCTAGCGGTGGGAAACACCATCTACGGTAAGCTCATAGCCAGAGCTCTCATCGAATATATTACTAGTTCCTCCCAATTCGTTACTAGCATCTCTAGATAGATTGAGTATCTCTTTGAAAGATAGAAACCTTGCTGCAATTTGAGATTGTATGCAAACGAAATCAGATTAGTGTGTTAATTCATAAGATTCCCCCTTATTTCTTACGACTCCCCTCATGGATTCAATTATTGCTAACTTCTCCTGGCTTCAACTTCACTCTGTTGAATCAAATATGGTGGCTGCCGGTAGTCACTCAAACAAACAATGCCTTCCCGAATTCCAGAAAGCTCTCTTTAGAAAAATCTGGAACCCTAATTGAATCCCCTCAAAGTTCTACAAAATGTTCTAGGTCAAATCTGGAAACCCAAATCCTACTTTCGAGTCACTAAGTAGGGTACAAACGATTTACCTTTCAATTCGCTAATGAGCTTGACGTCTGCAACATCCTAGCCAATGGGCCGTGGCATTTGTAGAATCAACTCTTAGCCATCATGCCCATAGATCCTAGTCTCAATCTGAAGGAGCATGAACCATCCATAGTAAAAATTTTGGGTAGGTATCCACAAACTTCCTCTCGCTTTTTTAATAGACAGTCAGCTATTGAATTAGCAAACTGGATAGGAAAATTTGTAGAATGTCTAGAAAAGATCAATCCTCTAGCTGTGAAAGTTCATAGAGTCAAGATAGAGATTAAAATAGATGAGCCTTTATTTCGCATGTTGGTAGTGATAACCATCCAAGGTAATAGGGTCTGCAGAATATCCTATGAGTATCTACCCAACTTCTGCTTTAGATGTGGGTGCATAAACCACATTGTAACTGAGTGCACAGTTCATAAATACAACCCCAGTGCCCTGGAAAAATTTGGACCATGGATCTGAGTATAGTATGAAGGATCTATGGTTGTTGTTACTGACTCGTTCCTCCTCAATCAGTGGAAAGAAGATGGAGCTTTGGATAGCATCACTGCCATGGTCTCTCAGTCTGAATTACTGCCTTCTATTGGTCCTCAAATTGTGAATGTGGATCTGTCTCTAGCTATGCTCCCAATTGAAATCACCCTCATAAATGTTTTGCCCTAACATCAGCCATACTTCACCTTAATTCCAGAATCAACCCTCAGAACCCTAGTCTCGGAACCATCAAATCATCACAAATACCATTGACTTCAATCCCAACTCAATTATGGATCTTCTCTGCCATGTGCTCTATGCTCGACCCTCCTAAATTCCCCCTTTCAAACTTCTCCACTTCTTCCCCCATTGATAAGAGGAATAATGTCCACAACATTAATTGAGAAGCGATAGCTACTAGCTTTGAGAGCGAGTTCTAGAAAAAGCCAAAAAGTTTTGATCAGATCAATGTTGATTTTAGTCCTTTGTTAACCAAAATTATGCAAGAAGCTGAGGATGAGCTCCCCTCATCCCCAAAAAACCCTGATTCTAATTATCCCTTCCATTTGACATACGATACAAACCACCTTATTGATACTACTTCTAAAGAAAATCAAATATGTTCCCGGAGTCAAGCTAAAGTCCAAGATACCGGATACTTTAAAAAAAATAAAGAAAAGAAAAGCCCAGAACCTCATACCACTGATGATTAGCTCCTCCACCCCATTGGATGAGCTAGAGGAGTCTGGCTACTATGTTATGATAATGAGTGGCTAGACCCTATGCAGAAGTAGGGCTGCCACCCCAAATGAATTATCTTATGCTCAACTTTCAGGGGTTGGGTCACTAGCTTGCTTAGGAAGTATAAACTTAAACTTGTCTTTTTTATGGAGACCCATAGATCCAGTCCTGAGATGGATCTTATTCGCAGAAAATGGAAGGAGTATGAGGGGGTGGCACTAAGTAGTGTAGGGAGAAGTTGAGGGCTCCTGCTCCTATGGAGAAGTGAAATGGATGTCACCTTGATCAATTTTTCAAACACCACATTACGACCGAAGTTAAGCTGACAGGTATTACCCCTTTCAATTTTACTAGTTTCTATGGTTGGCTAAATTGGAATTTAAAATACCTCTCTTGGAATCTCCTTTTGTAGTTAAAATCTCAAGTATGTAGTCCTTGGATACTAGGGGGGATTTCAATAAAATTATGTATGAAAGTGAAAAAAAAGGAGGGAGATGTCAAGGGGAAGATCAAATGGCCCCCTTTAGAGAAGCTATCACAAAGGCATAATTAGTTGATCTAGGCTTTGTTGGGAATCCTTTCACATATACAAACTGCCAATTTGAACCCTTTGCTTTAGCTAGTAGACTAGGTAGAGCTTTTACAAGCCAAGATATCTTTAACATTTTCCTAGCTATATCTGTTCACCACCATCCTAGAGAATATTTGGATCATTGTCCTCCAATCCTTATCAATCTCCTTGGAAACCACAAAAAGCCTAATTGTAACACCCCATCCAACATTTACATACTTACAACAAACTGCAGCGGAATTATAAACCTCATCACATTACTTAACTTGTTGGTGTTACACGCCGTTAGCCACCCACGTGGCTAACAAGGCTAATACATACACAATGTACCGGTCTGATGGGCTAAATTCCCGAGCAACTATACATTAGTGTCCCTTTCCATTAACAACAACAACAATATACACCTTAACAACTATACCGAGTATTTATAACCTGTTGCCGACAACAATTTCGGTCTTACTACACCTACTGTATACATACACTTAAAAGTTTACCCATGTACAATGACTACCCGTCCTACTCTCGAACGGCTTCCAGCACTTCGTACCTGAAATAGGAAAAGAAGAGAAAAGGGGTGGCCCCAAGGGGCTCAGCACCTTTGCTGGTATGGTAATCCCGCAGCCCACATGCTACCGGGCCACGCACAACTAATTGTCGTCTTAACATGCGGTCGATTATATTTGAATCATGCATGTGACAATAAACACACAACACTTAACATTTCGCCTCAATGGGCTCAACAGTCGGATAATACATCCTACTTAACAAGTCACCCATGGTATTCATCATCCCTAGAGTGTTTCTCCTCCAACGGAGCTACTTCCTTAATAGACGACACATACCCTTAAATCGGGTTATCCTTAAACGTCTTTTTTCACAAACTGGGAATCATATCCATGATCCACACACTCCACATTATACAACACACTCCACATTATACAACCTAAAACACACACTACATACAACACTTAACAACACTTTGTACGTTTCTACGTACACAACATAATACCGCAATGAATACTGCATCACAACAAAACACATAACACAACGGGAATGGTTCGCTTAGGAACCGACCCAAACATCGTTTACACACTGGTGAGCCTAGAGAAGGTTGCCAGTCTCATGGTAAGCTCGTTATACAATAACCAACACTCATTACCGTCCTAATAGTTGGACGAGTAACTTAAGTTAAGGCGGTTCGGGTTTGGAGGCCCGAACACACCACACAAACACAGGTTCCCACTAAACCGATCATAAGTCAGAATAGGTAAGCTTTGGAGTAAGCTAATGGGAGATCATAACCCGTGAGGGAAACAACCATAACAAAGAGAAGGGTAAGGCTAAAAAGGATACCCTCTCCCAAACAACGCGCGACCGGCCAAACCGGATTCCTCACTTTTGTTAGTACATACTTACTTTAGATATTAGTTAGAACCCCACTATGGAGCCTAACACATAACAACACATCATACAGTATTACAACCGTGTTAAACACACAAGGGAGATCCCTACATTCACATACACATATCACACATTTAACACACGCATAGCCGTGGTTAGTACGTCCCATGGTTCGGGTCGTTTACTCCGAATACCGAACTCTCATGTGATCCTAGACTCAGTTAACTAAGGTTAACACTGCCGAGGTTAAATGGTATCGGAGTTGAACACGCCACATATATGAATTACTGTAAACTCATTACATGTTTTATCTTACAACGTGGCAAACATACAGAAAAACACATTGGCATACAAGCCGGTGTAATCCGGTAGGACGCAGGTTGCAAGAAAACCATACCTGTCACCGGAGTCCACTTTACCACGTCCATTTATGTTCCTCGAGCGATTCTCGAACAACTGTTAACATCACACGTGTTTTCATTAACATCGGGGTTTGCTTGATCATTTAATGTCAATGCTTAATTTTTTTCCCGTTAACTTAGTTACATAACTTAACATTTTTAACTTGTTTTACCCTCACATTTTAATACAACTTTTAACCCACTTAGGTGTCATTTAAACTCACCTAACAAGTCCTCAACATCCTTATAACATCATTACCTACCAGTCCCCATCATCACATATCATTTCATAACCTTAAACCATGTTTTTGGTCCGACCGACCCACCGACCGACCCACAGCTGGGTCGGTCCATTACAGACCCCTTTTACTTCCTTACAACATGCCCGTCCGACCCACGTCCGACCCACCATTCTGGGTCGGTCCATGTGCGAACATTTTTCCACCTTTGTAACTTGACCGACCGACCCATGTCCGACCCACCCTTTTGGGTCGGACCATTACCGAACACATCCCAAACATTTACAGAGGCTCGACCGACCCACAAACTGGGTCGGCCCCTGGGTCGGTCGCCTTCTATACTTGCCCAAACTTTGCCAATCTTCACCAAACTTCTCCTAAGGCCTCTTAATGTGTTCTAACATCATTTGGCACTTCAAACACACCCTTAAGATATTCTTAAACACTCACCAAACTATTTTTCCTAATTCCTTAAACCTTTACTTATATCTCCACAAAATTCCTAACACTTACAATGTTTTCTCCTTACGATTTCTAGGTGGCACTTCACCTATAATGACCACAATACCAAGGTGTTTCCTCTACACCTTATCATCATCTCTCAACTTCTTTTCTTACAAACTAAATCTCCTTTTTCACATCATTCCTAAACATCACTTGTTCCTTGAACACCAACCTTACCTAAACCTTAAACAACTTCTCCACGACTTTAACACATTCACAAAACACACATTGAATTCCTAGAACTTCAAAGACAACACCTAAATCCTTGCATCACTCTAAATCACCTTAATACATGTTTTCTTCTCAAGTAAACATTCATTCATTTTTAACACTTCCTAGTTCACCAAAACTCACTTACAACACTTAGAACTTCTTACACATTTCCCAAATTTGGCCATAGCTTCTCTTGTATACACTCACATCCAAACACTTAGGTTTTTACCTTATTTCACTCAAAACACCTAAAATCCATCAAACACATCTTTATACACAAACTTCACACATTTAGCACTACATCACAATATAGTGCATAACTTAAATTGCTTGGCACTTAGGCCCTTAAATAACATGGCTCTTAGGCCCTTAAATTGCATAACCTTAAACACTGAATTTCCCACATAAATAATGCCTTTGACCTGCAAATACATACACCAAAACATATGTTCTTTTACTAGTCTCCTTGAGAACACTTTACTAGGTCACTCACCATTGGCTCCTTAGGTATTTTATCAAGCAAATCAAGCTCATTTTCCTAAGGCACTTAAACTACATTGAGATAGTTTGTTTACCTCTTTTTTCCTCACAAATTCTTTCTTGGTTCCTTGTAAACCGGTGGGGTGTTTGGTTGTTTGTCAACTTCTAAACATTATACAAACAACATAATGAGTATTCAAGCATTATGCTTCATCTCATTGTAAACCCTAGTTACACATATTGTTTTAACACATTAAGGTAATTGTTTTACCTTGGAATTGGAAGAGAACTTGAATAAGTATCAAGAGAGGACTCCTCCTAGCCCTTGGAAGATCCAAATGAAGCTAAAACAAGCAAGATAAACACACCATGGTGAGGTGAATTTCGGACACACAAAACATGAAGGAAACTTGATTTTTCTTTGAGTTTCCTTACCTTGAAGCAAAGGAGAACAAGAATATGTGAAAAGATGAGCTCAAGCTCCTTCAATGGTGAATCTTCATGGCACCAAAATTGAGTTCTTGAAGATTTGAAAAGAGGGAAGTGTAGAGCTTGACCTAACTAAGACAAATATGGTCTTGGAATTTGATTTGGCCAAGGGAATCACAAGTTACAAGTGAAAGAAGATGAAGAATGAGTGTGGGCTGTTTGGAAACCGATGGAGAGAGGAGGAAGAAGAAGACCATCGTGGGAAATGAAGGAAGGAATGAGAGAATGAAGATAACACTTGCTTTTGGAGATATTTATGTACTAAAGTAACTTTCTTCTTTTTACTTTCTTTTCCTTCCTTTCCTTTAATTGATTTTACATGGTGGTGACTCACCTTACTACAAAAACCGGCCACCATTATATAGAAGGGTAATATAGTCTTTATTGACTCATTTAATTACTTATAACATTATATGTTACATACTAGCTTGTAAAAATTACTATTCACAAATACAAGGCACATAGAAGTGAAATTTTTGATTTCCCACTAATATGGCCACCCAAATGTGATACTATATAGTACACATGTTAATTAAAGAGTAATGATGGACATTTAGCCATTCAAAACTCATTTACAAGACAATTTTTCAAAAACGTGCTTTAAGACTCCTTAAAGCACATTTGTGTTTTTTAACTTGTTTTCAAGCTTGGTTTCCTTTAGTAATTGATTTAATATGTTCATTAACATATAAATAAGGTATAGGTATGACCATTAGGTCTTATACACATTCATCCCAAGCTTAGAGCACATTTTTGCTCATATTTGACTTTAAGGTATTACCTATGTTTTATTTGGTTTAACTGTCCACCAAAGTTTCTTAAGGACTTATTTAGCCTTATTAAATCATAATTAAATGTTATCAAGTCCTGGTAGGCTCTTTGGGTCCTAACCAAGTTCACTCATAGCTTAGAGCATGTTTTTGCTCATACTGTGTCTTAGTGCTTTATTGCACTTTACTACATTCCATATTGTCCACTGATGTTTCTAAGGCACTTTTTAGCCTTTATATAACATGGTTTGATATTTAAACCACATATCAAGGTTTGGGGTATTTCACTAATAAATTCTTTCGATTTGAGAATGTCTGATTAGTGGAAACAACTACAAAAAAACAGCCTATCAGCATCCACTCAAGAGGTTCTCAAAAAAATTGCGCTAATAAGCGCTGGCAACACGTCGCCAATACCGGCTCCTTCGAAGGAAGAGCAGTTGGTAGACTCCTTCCACTCTGAGAGTCCAATCGTTGGCACTGTGGAGAAGCTACACAACCACTAATCCAAGGAAAAAGACGCTCATTGTCGAATCCAATGATGGGGAAGAAGAAGATGAGGGAGGTGATGATAAGGAAACGCACGATGTGCTGGAGATCGCCAAGCAAGTGGCACAAGAAAAAGAAGAAAAAGGACGTAGAAAAAGGTGAGAAAAGTGATGAAGAAAAAAGGTGAGGGACATCTTTATGAGCGCCAGGGAGAAGAATGAGAGGCTGAGGGAGATGAAGGAGAGGCCTTAAGAGATGAGATGGAGGTTGCAGACGCCGACGACCGCTCCATGACTAGTCCCTTCAACTATCGGGGACCATTCAGAAAGTCACGGACTAGTCATCAAGGTGAATCTTCTGTCGTAAGCCTGGAGCACGAGCGAGAGAGGCTGAAAAAGGCCAAGGCCAAGGCCAAGGGAAATATGGTTAAACAATCTGAGGAAGAACTACAAGATCTCCTCCTCAAGAAGAAAAAGAAAGCGATAAGACTAACAAGGGAAGACAGAGAAATGGTGAAAAAGCTGAAGGATATGAAGCGCACTTTGATCAAGGCTACAAATGTCAACAACAAGTCACTCCTAGTCTTACCCAAGATTGTGGATGTTACATGGCCAATCAAGCATAACCTTGAAAAGGTTGTAGAAATGTTGGAGTTCCAAGGATGGATGGAAATGTTCCTGTGGACTGACCCACTCTACCTAGATCTTCCGAAAGAGCACATCCGTAACATGGGATCGCTCCAATACCAAGACTCTGATTCCTACTGGTGTTCAAAGTGCATAAACAATGGATCATCATCCACAAGAGTTGGGTTGCTCAAAATTTTCTTAGATAGGCGGTGTTGTGGTTCCCAAGGAGACAACCAAACCATCGCTCGACAGCAAGGCAAGGAAGATGGGATCTATTTGGTGGCGGAGCAGTTCAGAACTTCACAGCCAACACGATGACTGAGAGTGACAGGGTGCTTCACAACATACTGATCCACAACATCACCCCAAGGACTTAGCGAAAGCATAGAGTAAGTGCTCGGGACACCAAGATGATGTACGCTCTCAAGACCTTCTAGAAGATTGACCTCCCATGGATGATCCTGTTGACTATTCATGAGAGTCGACAGGTGAATCAAGGTCTAGTCCATGGAGGAGTAGTCACTCAAGCCATGTTGGAGAATGAGACGGACTTGAGTGCTCTTCAACCCTATCCCCGAACGGTCCAAGACAGGGTTGGGCCAGAAATGCTTAACAAAATGGGGATCAAGGCTAAGGCTAACACAATCAAAGCTATCGTGAAGGCAGCTAAGAGTGAAGAAGCATGAAAAGATATGAAGCAGACACCCAGAGCATCAGCCAAGAAGAGAAAGAGGTCGAGATCACCGGTTCCAGACATGTCAACGACAAGGAAGAATACTGCAAATGAAGGGGTACTTGGTAATGTAGCAAAAACATTAGAAGCCATTAGAGCCACGTCGTCTAAGCCACATATCAAATAGATGGCCCGGGGCGCTATAAAGTACATAAACCTTTATCTGTCCTGAGTGCCTACTAGAAGCCTGAGAGATACTTGAGAGATGCCTTAGCGATAGGATAGAATATTTTGATCCCTCTGTCTCTGTGTAGTTTGTCTTCGACTGTTTAATGTATAATATTTTCAAATGTGTGTCTAATTTTGTATGACCAAATAACTCACTCTCTTGTTTTTTTAATGGCAAAGGGGGGAAGAATCCTTAGTTAATTCATGAGCACTTGTCTATGAATTACTTATCTCTACTAAAAACGCTACGTGTCTTTGTTTGTAAAACGAACAACAAATCTGTATTTTGGTGTGTTGTACTTGTCTAGAAGGAGTTTGAAATCAATCATAACTCAGCGTGAATCTTCTTAGGTAGAACCTTCTTCTGGAGTTAGATTCAAACTTAGGATCTTGTTTTTCACACTTAGTTAAGTTTTTGGTTCAGATTGGTTGCCATTATCAGAGAGGGGAAAATTGTTAGAACAAGTCCCTTGATCATCGCAACTATCCATGTTGGACTTATGTTTGTTCATGTGTTTCAAGAATAAAGATTATTAGAATCACTTGGTTGTAGGTGGATTCTTCCGTTGTATCAGTGCCCAACAGGGCACCTATCCACGATCGCTCAAGGCGAAGCTTAGAGAAGACTTACCTCATGTACCAGAACTAATGATGTGGTTGATGATATGGACCACTTGGATGTTGTAATCATTCTTAGGAAACTTCCAGGAAATCAACAAGAAGACAAGTCCAGGAGAAGCCGTCAAAATTGTCACATTGTGGAAGTTTGAATCTCAACTTGCGCCTGCAGGTTGCCTACCAGCTAACCAACGAGAGTCCTCCACATGTCGCCTACAAGTACCAACCAGCAGGTGATGAACCAATGGCATGCGAGGATTTCTAAGTAGCTGAAGAAGTTAGTTGAAGTCTACAAATCAGCCAGAAGCAACTTGATTCTATATATATGAAGCTCGAGTCACAATTTGTAAAGTCACTATCGTTGAAATACTGAATTACGAGCATAAGAGGTTAGAGAGCATATTAGGTTTGTAAGAGTTGACCTAAGTGTTAGCTTCAGTCTTAGAGAGTGTATGAGTCTTGTAGAGTAAGCAGTTGTATGAGCGTGTAGAGTGTGACTCATATTGTTGAGAATACAAGGGTAGCTAGGACAGTTGGGGAGTAGTCATGGGACTGCTGGGAGACTGTTGGCTGATAGGTTCAGTTAGGGTAGGAGGACTTCAGTGGTAAGTACTAACCTATCTCGAGTCCAGGGGTTGGGCGAAGGGAAATTGAGTGATTGTGAGGTGTAATACTCAATTGAATAGAGGTTCCCGTTTAAAGTACTTGACACTCTTCTACCATCCTTAAGTTATTCACTTGTAGTTCATTAGTCCTCGCCAGTGAGATACGTCCACTACTTATCGGGGACGTGTCGTGGCCTAGAGCCAATTACATGCATTTGAGTCACTACTATCACCATTGTCAAAAGCAGGGGCGACTTGGGCTCCACGTAACTCGAACCTGCAAGTAAGGATAACATTTTTTAACGAATACCCGCTAACCAGATCCACCTGATCTAAATAAATGGATCAAAATCCAAAATAAATGGATGATGAGATGATAGATTCTGGTCTGGTTCGGTTGAAAAAATTTCATTCGTCCCCCGATCTGTCATGGGTTTATCACCCGACCCATCATCCGTTTAAACCTACATTTTGTTTTATTTCAAGTAACAAAATAGACCTTAAAGAATTTTAAAAATTACTAACAAAATAGCACTATGGACTTATAATTTACCGTTCATTTTTATTTTTTCTCTTATGTTATCCTCAACTTGATACTCTGTATGTTTTTTCTTATTGATATTGGTATAATATTTCTATAATGATGAATTTTCTTAAAATACAAGAAAATTTTACTTATAACAATACATAAAATTTTATATTCATTGTCATACTAAAAAAAACTATAGTTTATGAGATATAAAAAGTTTCACCTGATTATCTCCAGTGGAAGACGGATGGATGACTGACTGGTGAAGAATAAACGGGTGACGGATGGACAGATAATGGATGATATATCCGGGTGGCGGATGCGGGTGATGCTTCACCCGACCCAAGCCTGATCCATTTACATCCCTACCTGCATGTGGCCATGATTTCCCATATGTAGAAGATGTAACTATAGCCCCACTATCAACAGCAAAACTAGTGTACTGACTGTGTAAGTACTGCTACTATGGGTCCTACTAATGTTGATGTGGGTCCTACTGCTGCTGAAGCTGCCTCTGCCTAAGTACATTGTGAAGCTCAGTAGCTCGCTCCGTAGTAAGTCGCCTCCTCACTGAGGCGTGCGCGTGTGCAACACGCCTCTTCGCTCCTACCATAAGGGTGGACTACTAAGACTGCTCACCTCGAGTAACCGAAGATGAGCTACCGCCACTAACCATGGGGCCTTTTTCTTAACTGGTCTATTTGTCGTTACCAACAAGTTCATATGTAGTTAAAACTGGCTGAAGTTAGTCTGTGTCGATCAAATAAGTGAATTTAAGTTCAAACTGGTCAAAACCAGTAGTATTTATACAATAAGTTCAGAGTTTAGTCAAAACCAATCAAAGCTAGTTAGAACCGGTTAAATTTAGTCAAAACCGATCAAAGTTAGCCAAAACATGTCAAACTTAGTAAATTAAATCAAAACAAGCCAAAACCACTAAAAAAAGGGAAAAACAACGACAACATCCCACTCACAGCTCTTGACCATCTCGAATGGGATTTTATCTGATACCAAAAAAAAAATTCAATTTGTTAGTATATTTAAGCAAATTTTGTCTAGGATTCATGAGATTCAGTATTCTCATAAAATTACATATATACTGTCATATATCAAATAATTGGAAAACAGTCAAAAACATAAGAATGAGTCAAAGTGAATAAAGCTAAGTCGTGATGTATGCTAAACTTTATTATTAAATTTGTCGAATTATTACAAGAAAATAGTTGTTAGATTATGTCGAAGCAGGTCATTTTCAATATCAGTTTTAATGTAAATAACTGTGGATAGTTTTCTCTTTATTTATGCTCACCCCTTGTTGAGAGATATATTGATTTGATCCTCACGCAACATCTTAATGTTATTTTCCTTTTTAAAAGGCTAAAGTCAATAGTAATTATGAACTACAGATACTAACTGGGTACAGTATGTTTTATGTTGAACATGTGATCTACTGATAGTGAGAAGACCATATCAATCATCATAAGTCAACAAGATAAGCATGCGTGTGATTATTTTCTAGGGAAAAAAAAAGAAAAAAGTAGCAGAGGTTTATATCATTGAAGAAAGAGTACTTGGTAGGTTATGTAAGGGTTGTGGGGTAAGCTGTTGGGAGGTAGATAATCTTGATTTAGTAGTGGAGCTTCTAAATTTGATCCAACCCGAAAATTGTCTGTTTGACACGAAACCGAAATCCGACCAAAACCCGAAAATATTTATATATAATAAGTCTGAAATCTAATTGGGTTAATGATGCACCGATTATTGATATATCTTTTAAGTGCTTTGAATCCTTATTTTCCATATTCTTTTACTTAGATTTATGCATTTACCCACTTTTTCATGTTATTTTGGCTTAGGACGTGATTAGGAAGGAATTAAGAGCTTTCGGAACAAAAAGAGTAGCATTTACACATGTCCAGTTATGAGTCCGGAAAGGAAGCCTCGGACACATTCGCGGACATCTCCAGATCGAGTTCCCTCCTCTCTTGAGTCACGTCCGCAAAGCGGACAGAAACGCGGACATTCTCCTTCTGTCCCTTGTCCGCAAACACGGACAGAAATGCGGACATCCTCCTTCTGTCCCTTGTCCGCAAACACGGACGGCCACGCGGACGACTCACAGATCTTGCCAGGACAGTCACATCTGCAATACGGACTCAAACGTGGACAGGAATTAATCTCGCGAGGACAGCCATGTCCGCACACGGACAGAAACACGGACGCGTGTGGATCTCGTCAGGACACCCATGTCCGTATACGGACTCAAACGCGGACGTCACACAGAGATTAAAAATAAAAATCATGTGCGCTGATAATTGTTGCTTTCGGCGCAATTATCAGCCGATTAAACCCATACTCTGTCTAAAATAAGCTAGTTCCCATGCTCAATCAAACGCCTACCCAACTCACCACTAAGCTATGTTTAATCCTAAGCCTATTTAAACCCTTCCCCAGCCTTCATTCCAATTCGCACCAGACGCTTCAGTCTAACTCCCATCATCCTCCTCCTCGCATCCCATTCATCTGCTCACCTTCATAATAATTCCTCCGTACTCCATCTCCATACCCACACTCAAACACAAACACACTCCATAACACTCACGTTTTTATCCCAACTCTTTCACACAAAAATCAAATATAAGCTTCCGCACACTCGCCACACAAAATATCACGTCCGCATTTGTGTCCGGATTTGTGTCCGACCCACGCCATCCGGACACCTCACAAACTTGCCCAAAAATTCCATTTTCACTCCATTTCACCAAATTCACCTCATTGTTACCGAATCCAACCTCTCAGCCGGCATAGCGCAAGGACAAAGGGTGGAGCGAGCAAGAAGATCTTCGTAACAGATGATTTCTCTCAACTCTCTCTCATTTATGATTATAATTGCTATGTCTAGCTAAGAGGATATACTCTAGGGGAAGGAATGTTGTAATTAGTTAAACTCTGCATTATTTTACTGCTTTATCGAGACTATTTGGATTGTTCAGGTTAATGAATTTAAAGTGCTTTTAATAAACGTCATGAATTTATTATAAGCCCTCGAATCATGTTATGATCAGATTAGGTGATTAGCATTGATGGTCCTATTAACCTGTTACCTGTGATAATTGCAATCGGATAGATTACATTAGTCACTAGGAGCTTTAGTCTGGACGAAAAAACCAGACTAGTAATTCCGTGCAATAAAACCATCTAGATATACTTGCTAAGTCTAGACTAGAATTACATACCCTGTCTAGATGAGCTATCTCTAATTAGGACTTATACAGAATAGATAATTGAGAATTACAAGCCGATCCAAGTCTCCGCTTCAGTAGTAGAATATGCAGAATTTAGCTAGAGAAACAACTCCCTGAACCTAGAGTACTGTTCACACTCCAAAATCTATCACTTTAAATTATCTGCCATTTACTTTCTTGTTATCTATTTAAACCCCAAAACCAAAACAAACCCTATTTGAATTAGCGATTGTCTTGGGCTAGACTTACTTTATCAAGTCCCGTGGATTGACACCTGTTCGCTTCATAATTGCTATACTACTATGACCGGGATTTTTGCAACCCGACGATCTATTGAACTGTTAATTTCTAGGATTATTTCTTAGTATTTAATACATCAAATAAATCGTTTGCAAAATGGCGCCGTTGCCGGGGACTTGACTTTGTCTAGTCCCTAGCCTTGGTTAATTCGTTACTTTATTGCAACACCCTGTTTATGATTATTTGCTTTGTACTTTATTTTTGTTTTAAGTATAATTTATTTGTGTGCCATTTTATACAATTGTTTTTCATTACTGTCATTTAATTTCAGTTATAATTTTTCTGTCATTTAATTTTCAAGTACTATAAGTTCATTGTCTTAGTTATTTCAATTTTATTTCCTTGTTTACGTTAGTTCTAAAAATCCACGCATTTTGTTCCTTTCTCTCTGGCTGATTATAAGCACCTAGTGGATGCGCAGAACGCGTTCAACTGGTCCCCCGGATACAGACTTCGACCCCGAAATCGAGAGAGTCTACCTCCAAGCTCTGAGAGCAAGAAGACAGCTTGATTTCAACATGGCAGCAAACCATGACCAGCTTGGAGGAGGCCCAATCGCCCAGTATACGATGGGAAGAATAAACAGACCACCAGCCACACCGAGAAGAGGTCCGGTGGTTCTACCGGAACTAACTCCAGAGTTAATGGCAGGTTGGCAGAAGATAAAACCTCCCCATCAAAACAATGCTGTATGAAACCACCCTACAGGAACCTTTTCAGGTGCCAACCCAGGGGATGCATTAGACCACGTACATCGATTTCTAGTGCACTTGGACTCCCTGGGCTTATCACAAGGATTGGAGGAGTATGCCAGACTAAGCCTGTTCCAGCACAACCTATCTGGAGAAGCTTCGAAATGGTTCCATCGACTACTGCCAGCCATCATTACCACCTGGGAGCAGATGACGGATAAATTCTACGAGAAGTACATTCCCATCTCCAGGACATGACAGATGATTGCCGACCTGATGGCATTCAGACAGATGGGTAGCGAGACAGTCTGCGAGGCGTGGGACCGATTCAAAGAGCTACTCCGCCAGTGCCCTCACCATGGTCAGGATATCACCTCATTGGCTCAGGGATTCTTCTAGGGGCTAAAAGACGAAAACAAAGGCGAGATAAGAGCCACCTTAGGAGGAAACCTGCTAGCAAAAAGTGGGGAGGATTTCATGGCATCTATGGAGTCCTACTATGAGGAGCTTCACCAATGGAGCAGCAATGGGGGCAGAGTATTATCAATAGGTCACAGTTCTTCCCGAGCTCCGGACCCTATGATAGAGCAGATAGCCGCCGAGCAAGCACAGCTGAAAACCACGATGGGAAGCATGGCAAAAATGCTCGAACAACTCACAATGGGGCCAACCCCTAAGCAATCCGCCAAGCAAATCTCTACAAGTGTCAATGAACTCTACTGTTCTCAGTGTGGGGAAGCACATGATTACGAGGACTGCCCACTGGTAGCCGAAATGAAGCAAACTGAGGAGGCCAATGTCATAGGACAATTCAACAACAGGCAACCCTGGGTGCAGAATCAGCACCAAAACCTCAGGTATGGGAATCTGAATAATGCACTAAATTCACATCAGATGCAGCCTCAAAGGACGAACCAGGGAGGACCACCAGGCTTTGCTAGGCCTCAGTATAATCAATTCAAGCCACAACAGTCTCAGGCTCAGCAACCTTCATTGAGCTCAAACAATGCCAATCTGAAAGAGATGGTGGATAAGTTGATGGCTTCTCAGGAACAACAAACTGTAATCAATCAAAAATTAGAGAATGCCATAGTAGAGATGCAGGGAACGATGAGCTAGTTGACTCAGTTCCTCTTACAGCAGAGACCTTCTGGATCACTGCCTTCCCAAGCAGAAACCAATCTCAAGGAACAGTTGAAGGCAGTATCGGTCTCAGATTGCGAGGATTCTGGAGAATTGGCAGCAATTACCCTAAGAAGTGGAAGGAATTTAATCAAAGACAAAGTGGCAGGAGACCATACTGATGAGGAGACCGAGCCCCTTTCTAATACCGGGTGCACCATCAGGGCATCCCACCCCCTCCTAAGGTAGTACATGAGGAGACCCAAGCTCCTATTTCTTCTTCCTCTCACACAACTGCTGTTAAAAATACAAAAGGAAAGACACTTGCGAAAGAACTTCCTTTTCCAAACCGTCACAAAGAGCGAGAGCTCGATGAACAATTTGGAAAATTTTTAGACGTCTTTCAAAAGCTAACTATCAATATTCCTCTTATTGATGCGATTAAACAGATGCCAAATTATGCTAAATTTGTGAAGGATCTGATTTCGAACAAGAGGAAATACAAGGAGAAGGACACCATCCAGCTGACCGAAACCTGTTCAGCAGCTATCCTACAGAAGCTGCCCCCAAAGCGTGGTGATCCTGGTCAGCCCATTATCCCCTGCTCAATTGGAGACATGGATTGCGGATACGGTCTCTACGATCTAGGAGCGAGCATCAACCTGATGCCATACACCATGTTCAAAAAGCTTCATGCGGGTGAGCTCGTTCCCATTCATTTCAGACTCCAGTTAGCTAATAGATCATCGATCACACCAAGAGGTATGGTAGAAAATGTAGTTGTTAGTGTGGGTAAATTTTTCTTCCCAGCTGATTTTGTGATCCTCGACATGGATGAAGATGTTGAGGTACCTCTGCTTCTCGGCAGACCTTTCCTTAGAACTGCAAAAACTGTTATAGATGTTGACAAGGGAAAGATAACCTTGAAGTTTCATGACGCATAATTAAGCTTTGATATTAATAAGATGATGCAGAAAAATACTTCTTCTCATGCTGTTTTCTCTGCTGATTTAATCGATAATTCTCATGATCTTGAGGATGACTACATCCATAGGAGTACTGATACTTCTAACTCTTTGTTTAAGTGTTCTGACATTTTAGAGCAGGTATTGAGTCGATCCATTGAAGATGACAAAGAAAGCTTTGAGATGGCCTCGGTCGTCCAGCAGCTAAATCAAGGGAAGTCATACTTTCGCTCCTCCTCTCCACCTATAGAAAAGTTGGATCGACCCATTCAAAGGCCTATACCTTCAATAGAGAAGCCTGCTACCCTTGAACTCAAATCTCTCCCTTCCCATCTTAAATATGTTTTCTTAGCAGAAGGTAGCACCCTGCCTATTATTATCTCTGCATCTTTGTCTATTTCGCAGGAAACTAGACTTCTGGAGGTGCTAAAGAAGCATAAAAGTGCCATGGGATGGTCAGTTGCTGACATCAAAGGGATCAATCCGGGTTTCTGCACTTATCGGATTTATATGGAGGAGGATTATAAGGCAGTGAGGCAGCCCCAGAGAAGATTAAATCCAAATCTAAAGGAGGTGGTCAAAGCTGAAGTGCTGAAGCTTCTTGATGCAGGCATCATCTACCCGATATCTGACAACCAGTGGGTGTCTCCAGTACAGGTTGTCCCAAAGAAAGGTGGGATCGTGGCAGTCCCCAATTAGAAGGGTGAGATGGTTCCCCAGAGGCAGACGACAGGTTGGAGAATGTGTATCGACTACCGCCGCCTCAACAATGCCACCAGAAAAGACTATTTTCCACTCCCATTCATAGATCAAATGTTGGAGCGTTTGGCTGGTCAAGAGTTTTACTACTTCCTCGATGGCTATAGTGGCTACTTCCAGATTCCTATCGCTCCAGAAGACCAGGAGAAAACTACCTTTACCTGTCCATATGGGACATTCGCATATAGGAGGATACCTTTTGGCCTCTATAATGCTCCAGCGACATTTCAGAGATGTATGATGGCCATCTTTAATGACTTCATTGAGAAAAGCATTGAGGTTTTTATGGACGACTTTTCAGTCTATGGACAGAGTTTCGATGTGTGCCTGGAGCAGTTGGATAAGATATTGGGAAGATGTGAAGAACGAATCTGGTACTAAACTGGGAGAAGTGCCATTTTATGATACGGGAAGGTATTGTACTGGGTCATAAGGTTTCTAAGGAGGGCATTCAGGTCGATAAAGCTAAGGTGGAGGTGATAGAAAAGCTTCCCCCACCGACTTCAGTGAAAGATGTCAGATCATTCCTTGGTCATGCAGGGTTCTACAGAAGATTCTGTAACGACCCCAAAACCACCCTAGGAGTTAGGGACGTTACACGCCGCTATCTATTACCTAATAACGCAAGGCTCTAACATACGAAACCCAAAACCGAAGCAAAGTACACTTTTATTAACTGAAAACAGATTACAAGGTCTATCCGACATTACATATAGAAGCCAAACCTCGTTACATAACAGAATCACATTACAAAGGGCCTTAAGCCATGACAACAAATACAAAACGAAAGACAAAGCAGAAAGCAGAGCGGAGTCTTCAAAGGAAACTTAAACCTGCAAATCAGACGAAAATAGGGGTGAGCCAAACTATAGCTCAGCAGGTGATAAACTTCATCAGCTAAGCATGCTCAAAACATATACTGAACATAATCGTATACTAATACATAAGCTTAGCAAATCAGACTGGAAGTTGTAACAGAAATCAGATAGAGAATGAAGCTTTCTCAAATCAGAGGAGTGACAGGCCAGAACCGAAGTAGAAGTTTGTCAAATCAGAGCAGAGAAGCAGAAACTGAGCAAATTGAACGGAAGTCTTAAATCAGAACAAAGCAAACCACAAACTCAGACGTTCATATCAGAAGCTTAATCAAAACAGAGGTGGGACACTAGACACCAGCTGACACATCAGAAGGACTCACATAACGTCCTATGGATCCGAAGATCCCACAACAGAAGCCGTAGAGACAGCTATGGACCCGTCGGTCACTAAACATCCAAGGGACCCTGAGAGATAGAACAGAAGGGAACCCGAGGGAATAACAGAAGGAATTCCTGCGCAGCATGCTACGGGACAGCCAGACCCGACTATCCAAGGCTCAGAAGCTAAACATCTAGGTCCCAAAACAGAAACTTTACAAAACGACGCAGAAGCCTTTAACATAACAGAACGGAGGGCCAAAGCACATCAAAAGGATCATAATCCCTTATCAAAACAAAAGTCATACACTGACTAGCAAACAAAAACCAAACAGATGCGTAAAGCTCAAACACTTTTAGAGCAAATCAGAGTTCCAAGGCTTGTGGAGGAATTTCAAACTAAAGTACACATATACATGTGCTAAAACATATCAGAACAGATAGTACTCGAAAAGAGGAATCCAACGCCGCAAACGGCACTCAAAACGGAGCTCAGACGAAGAAGTTATGCTAAAACAAAGGCCGGTCCGAACATGCGTCCGACCTTGCATGTTCGGACATAAACCGAGAGTCTAAAAATCTGCCGGCGTATGATGTCCGAACTTCAATGTTCGGACACATGTTCGGACACTGCGAAAACTGCAAAATCACTTGCGGAAATCAGCCAGAACCAAGCCACAATTCCCCCACAAAATATACATAATTTATTATAGCAAATTAGCCAATCGAAAACACATTTCCACGGGGTTTTAACGCATCAAACGCACATCAAAATCAACCAAAACCATCACCACCAGAGAATCAAGCAATCATATACATAAAACTAATAAGAACAGAAATCCCCCGTGGTTGAACACACCCACCCGAATCCATTCACCACCTACCTCTCATCCGACGCTAAGCCATCTCTGTAGACTCTACAATCTGCTTCACTCGAATTACATCCCGAAATCACAAATGCTCGCACAAATCGAAGAGGGCCAAACGAAGGAAGAAGAAAGGAACTTGACCGACGAACAGCAACGCACACTCGGACTCTACGGATTGGAATCATCAATGCAAAAGCTAGACACCAGACTAATTAATTTGCAAGATTGAGGAATTGTGAAGAAGAGAGCAAGGGAGGGGAAGTTTCTGCAGAACGAGAGTTGAGAGGAGGAGGAAGAAAACTGTCGAGAAGGATGATCGAGAAATAAAAATGAGAGAGAATAAAAATAAGAGTTAGGATATCTAAAAAGAATTTAGTTTTCTAACTCTCCAACTCCTTAATTAGTAACAAGACCAAAAGGACAAGATTAACCCTCCTTCCTTCTAACTTAGGAATTATATTGTTGACGACATAATCCCACTAAAATAAGATTAGAAAGTTATAAAGCTCCCTTGCGAATTTGAAACAAGATGAAATAAAATAGAAAAAAAAACTGGGGCATTACATTATACCCCCCTTAAAATGAATTTCGTCCTCGAAATTCGACGAAACGTGGAATACACACGAATGCACCACAAGTGCAGGAATACTACAAACTCTAAGACATGCAGAATGAAGCTCACAGGTCAAAAGGTCAACCCTCACAGGGTGTTGACACTCTGAACAAGATTCACAACTGTTAGCCTGACAGAAGGACAAGCAGAATATTACTGGCGCAAAACTTTAGAGCACGGAAGGAAACACTTACATCTCACAGAGCTAACACTCCAACTTGACAACTGACTTGTTGACCGAAGGAATGAAGCAAATGTAACTAAGAACTAAGCCTGAAAGCACAGGAGCCACACCCAAACTCACCACTGACTAACAAACATGGAACATACCAGAAGATCCCTACAATCTCAGACTAAGGCACAAGAAACACACTCCACATCGCTAATCATACCCATGCTAACACACCGAACCTACTGGCTCAAACGCTAACAAAAGAACGAAGCAGAAGGTTACTGAAGGCTAGGCCTGAAGGAGCTGGAACACTC
>CM041780.1:238722456-238857749 GCA_023374045.1 Limonium bicolor
TCATCTCACTGCTAACTGACTGACAGAAGAGCACACTAGAAGGTCACCAACACTTAGTCTCAAAGCACAAGAGTAGCACCCACACACTTTAGAAACCCGCCTTGCAAAGCATACTAAGACTTGCTAATAGAAGGAACAAAGCAAAAGATTACCTAACCACTTAACTTTAGGGCACCGAAGGAACACTCACAATCTCAGAGCTCTATCTTACACGGGCCAGCTCACCGAATCACTGACTGTCTCACAGATAGAAGGAACCAAAACGGGAATTACTAAAAAGCTCAACACCAAGGCATGGAAAGAACCCTCACACTTCCAGAAACTCTAACTTTGCACCAGCTATCACACGGACCTCTCAGATTGATTCACTGACAGAAGGAGCAAATTAGATAGTTACAGAAGGTTAAACTCGAAGCATATGCACAACACTGAGACTCACTACTGACAGGCTAACAAAGGAACTCAACAGAAGATTAGCCCCAAGGCGCAAGAAGAACACTCACCCAATTCAGAGGCTCTAACCTCAAAGAGCTAGCACTTAAAGTTTACTGGCTGGCTCACTGACAAAAGAAGCGAAACAGATGATTACTGAAGGCTAAGCACGAAGGCTCCAAGCACAGAAAAGGTGCCACTCGTCTCAAAAGCTCAACCTCGCTCGAGCCAACACCTAACCTCACAGGCAGATTCACTAACAGAATGAGCGAAACACAAGTTCGCAGAAGGCAAAGCTTGAAGGATTAGGGCAGTACTCGCACCAGCTGCTGACTGACAAACTGAAGGGACATAAAAAAAGATTACTTAAGCTCAGCCTAGAGACACAAAAGAAACACTCAACTCTCTCAGAAGATGTCCCTATCCAAAGGACTAAACAAACACACCTCTCGAACTCACCCACAAGCCACTCAGAACCAAAGCACAACACACTCTGGAACACACACACTGATGCACCCCTAGGCTCACATCACACAGCTTGAAACTCTCAAACCAACACTCTCACCCAAACGCAGAACTCACGACTCAGCTCACACCCGATCTCGCACCCAACGTATCGTATCACTCAGACTCGTAGCCCACACTCACAACACTTCCAATACTGAACCAAAGCACATACCTAACCGGGTCTCACGATGAAAACACTCCCCAAACAGCATCATAACAATCACCTAAGCCAAACCCATCTGAACCCACTCACACCTCACAGACTGAACACATCTCTCTAACTCACATCCCAGAACACAACACAACACAACACACAACTCACATCACAAACACACAACCCTGGCATACCTCTCAAACAAACCAGAACTCACATTCGGTCATCCTTTTCCAAAGGACCTGACTCCCTCGGACTCAGACTCAAAGCACAAAGCACACAGATAAACAAACACTACGCTTCCGCTGCGCTACTCTGATAGCAGACAACCACAGAGCAGGCACACTACAGACACCAGATAGCAATCACAATCACGCAGCAGTTAGCACATAGCAAATAGCAGGCAAAGACACGGAAGCGTAGACAGGCAAACACCCACAAATCCCAACGAAAACCAAACCTAGCTCTGATACCACTAAATGTAACGACCCCAAAACCACCCTAGGAGTTAGGGACGTTACACGCCGCGTATCTATTACCTAATAACGCAAGGCTCTAACATACGAAACCCAAAACCGAAGCAAAGTACACTTTTATTAACTGAAAACAGATTACAAGGTCTATCCGACATTACATATAGAAGCCAAACCTCGTTACATAACAGAATCACATTACAAAGGGCCTTAAGCCACGACAACAAATACAAACGAAAGACGAAGCAGAAAGCAGAGCGGAGTCTTCAAAGGAAACTTAAACCTGCAAATCAGACGGAAATAGGGGTGAGCCAAACTATAGCTCAGCAGGTGATAAACTTCATCAGCTAAGCATGCTCAAAACATATACTGAACATAATCGTATACTAATACATAAGCTTAGCAAATCAGACTGGAAGTTGTAACAGAAATCAGATAGAGAATGAAGCTTTCTCAAATCAGAGGAGTGACAGGCCAGAACCAAAGTAGAAGTTTGTCAAATCAGAGCAGAGAAGCAGAAACTGAGCAAATTGAACGAAGTCTTAAATCAGAACAAAGCAAACCACAAACTCAGACGTTCATATCAGAAGCTTAATCAAAACAGAGGTGGGACACTAGACACCAGCTGACACATCAGAAGGACTCACATAACGTCCTATGGATCCGAAGATCCCACAACAGAAGCCGTAGAGACAGCTATGGACCCGTCGGTCACTAAACATCCAAGGGACCCTGAGAGATAGAACAGAAGGGAACCCGAGGGAATAACAGAAGGAATTCCTGTGCAGCATGCTACGGGACAGCCAGACCCGACTATCCAAGGCTCAGAAGCTAAACATCTAGGTCCCAAAACAGAAACTTTACAAAACGACGCAGAAGCCTTTAACATAACAGAACGGAGGGCCAAATCACATCAAAAGGATCATAATCCCTTATCAAAACAAAATTCATACACTGACTAGCAAACACGAAAACCAAACAGATGCGTAATAGCTCAAACACTCTTTTAGAGCAAATCAGAGTTCCAAGGCTTGTGGAGGAATTTCAAACTAAAGTACACATATACATGTGCTAAAACATATCAGAACAGATAGTACTCGAAAATAGGAATCCAACGCCGCAAACAGCACTCAAAACGGAGCTCAGACGAAGAAGTTATGCCAAAACAAAGGCCGGTCCGAACATGCGTCCGACCTTGCATGTTCGGACATAAACCGAGACTCTAAAAATCTGCCGGCGTATGATGTCCGAACTTCAATGTTCGGACACATGTTTGGACACTGCGAAAACTACAAAATCACTTGCGGAAATCAGCCAGAACCAAGCCACAATTCCCCCACAAAATATACATAATTTATTATAGCAAATTAGCCAATTGAAAACACATTTCCACGGGGTTTTAACGCATCAAACGCACATCAAAATCAACCAAAACCATCACCACCAGAGAATCAAGCAATCATATACATAAAACTAATAAGAACAGAAATCCCCCATGGTTGAACACACCCACCCGAATCCATTCACCACCTACCTCTCATCCAACGCTAAGCCATCTCTGTAGACTCTACAATCTGCTTCACTCAAATTACATCCCGAAATCACAAATGCTCGCACAAATCGAAGAGGGCCAACAACGAAGGAAGAAGAAAGGAACTTGACCGACGAACAGCAACGCACACTCGGACTCTACGGATTGGAATCATCAATGCAAAAGCTAGACACCAGACTAATTAATTTACAAGATTGAGGAATTGTGAAGAAGAGAGCAATGGAGGGGAAGTTTCTGCAGAACGAGAGTTGAGAGGAGGAGGAAGAAAACTGTCGAGAAGGATGATCGAGAAATAAAAATGAGAGAGAATAAAAATAAGAGTTAGGATATCTAAAAAGAATTTAGTTTTCTAACTCCCCAACTCCTTAATTAGTAACAAGACCAAAAGGACAAGATTAACCCTCCTTCCTTCTCACTTAGGAATTATATTGTTGACGACATAATCCCACTAAAATAAGATTAGAAAGTTATAAAGCTCCCTTGCGCATTTGAAACAAGATGAAATAAAATAGAAAAAAAATGGGGCATTACAGATTCATCCAGGACTTCCCAAAGATCGCTAAACCCTGTCAGACCTGCTTCAGAAGGATATCAAGTTCCAGTTCACTGAGGAGTGCTTGACACTTTCAGACCATCAAAGACAAACTCTGCTCAGCTCCAATTGTGGTCCCACCAGACTGGTTAGAACCGTTTGAGATCATGATAGATGCGAGCGACTATGCTGTTGGCGCCGCACTATGTCAGAAGAAAGATAAGATGCTGAGAGTAATCACCTATGCTAGCAAGACCTTGATAGACGTGCAGAAAAATTATACTACTACAGAGAAGGAGTTGTTAGCTGTGGTATTCGCGCTAGATAAGTTTCGACCATATCTGCTAGGAAGCAAGGTGATTGTTCACACTGATCATTGGCCCTCATGTATCTTTTCCAGAAAAATGAATCGAAACCAAGACTTCTGAGGTGGATCTTACTTCTCCAGGAATTTAATTTGGAAGTTGTAGATAAAAAGGGGAAGCAGAACAGAGTTGCTGATCACCTGTCTCGGCTTGACATCCTTGATGATGGCATCCCCATCAACGAGTTCTTTCCCGATGAGACGGTGTTCATGATTGGCAAGGTAAAAGAACCTTGGTATGCAGATTTGGCGAACTTTCTTGCTTCTGGGTTGATTCCTCACGATTACAGCTACAATCAGAAAAAGAAATTCTTATCAGAAACCCGCGACTATATCTGGGAGGATCCCTATCTGTTTAGGATCTGTGCTGATGGTTTGATGAGGCGATGCCTTCCAGATGAGGAGATCCAGAGTGTAATAGAATTTTGTCATGCTAAAGAGGCAGGTGGCCATCATGGTTTTACAAGAACAGCTGTGAAAATATTAGAGTGTGGATTCTTTTGGCCCACTCTACATAAGGATGTCCACCACTTTGTTCCCATTGTGACGCCTGTCAAAGGATGGGAAACATCTCTAGAAAGCATGAGATGCCTCAGAAAGGTATTCTTGAGGTGGAACTTTTTGATGTTTGGGGCATAGATTTCACTGGCCCTTTTCCCTCATCCCATGGAAACCAATATATCCTAGTAGCTGTGGACTATGTCTCGAAATGGGTTGAAGCTATTCCATGCCACACTGCTGATGCTAAGACAGTGGTGAAATTTCTAAAGAAACACATATTCACCAGATTCGGGGTACCCAGGGCAATTATCAGTGATGGTGGCTCTCACTTCTGCAACCGAGCCTTCGACTCCTTGATGACTAAATATGGGGTGACCCACAAGGTGGCATTACCTTACCACCCCCAAACTAATGGTCTGGCAGAAGTGACCAATCGTGAGCTAAAATGGATCTTGTAGAAGACTGTTAATGCATCAAGGAAGGATTGGTCGGTTAAGCTGGATGACGCTCTGTGGGCATATCGGACTGCTTTTAAGACTCCTATAGGGATGTCTCCGTTCTAACTTGTGTATGGAAAAGCCTGCCATCTTCCAGTAGAATTAGAGCATAAAGCTTACTGGGCATTGAAAGCCCTTAATTTTGATCTACACACTACTGGAGAGAAAGAAAATTTCAACTGTCTGAACTCGAAGAACTCAGAGCGCAAGCCTATGACAGTTCTAGAATTTATAAGGAGCGCACAAAGAGAATCCATGATCAAATGATCCATAAGAGGAAATTCAAAGTAGGGGATCTAGTATTGCTCTATAATTCCAGACTGCGCCTCTTTCCTGGCAAGCTGAAATCCCATTGGGCAGGACCGTTTAAAGTCGTGGGGATCACTACCTATGGTGCATATGAGCTAGAAAACAAATCAGGAGAAGTATTCAAAGTGAATGGTGCTCGACTGAAGAAGTACCTAGGCGATGCCTTTTCTCAGCCTCCTGCACCAGGTATATCCTTTATTGAAAGTTCTTCTCCTTCCATTAATTCTATTTTTGCTATCTGTACTACAACTCCCCCTCCAAAAACATCCAAAAATCCGCGCCCGTAATGGTACTTCAGACTGAAGAAAGCTATTGCTAGCTGCTGTGGCGGCCCTCCTTGATCCTATCTGTGAAGTCTTGCCGGAGACTTTAACTCCGGGCAGCTTGGTGGGAGGCAACCCACCGGTTTGTATCTCTTTTCGCTTCCTTATTTTAGTGTTATTTTAATCTTTTGTTTTTATTTTATGGTGTGTTAACATATGTTGTGCATATTACAAGAGCCAAGGCTCTTACTTTCTACTAATAGTTTTACCTATTTCCACTTGAGTTCTTCTGGCCTTGCAGATTCGAAAATTCTCAATTCGCTAAATTTGTGCTTGGCTGAACTCAAGTGTGGGGGAATCACGAAGCATTACTCCTTACAAGATCAGGGAGCAATTCTTACACCCACACTCTTTACTTTCTGTAGTATGTGTGCTTAATTTGATCTTGTCTGATTTACAGCTTCTTG
Organism: Limonium bicolor; assembly: GCA_023374045.1. Classification (NCBI taxonomy): domain Eukaryota; kingdom Viridiplantae; phylum Streptophyta; class Magnoliopsida; order Caryophyllales; family Plumbaginaceae; genus Limonium; species Limonium bicolor. The sequence continues at coordinate 238,728,508 of CM041780.1, forward strand.
TTTAGTTAGTTAGCCTTTCTCAAGCCTTCTGTGATATTTTTGGTATTTTCAAAAATTAAAATTTCGATTTATAAATTATTTTATTAAAAAAAAGGAGAAAATTACAACGTGTCCGGATTGACGTCTGAGTAGCACCACGCGGACACGTTAAAAAGCCCCCGTGTCCGCATCACGGACTCTTACACAGACAATATTAGTATACCGCACCTCTACTCCCAGTCACGTCCGCATACACGGATGCTAACACGGACATAGCCAACACCCGAGTCCGTCAACGGACTCATTCATGGACGTGACCCATAGCCGTGTCCGTATACGGACTCATTTGCGGACGCATGTAACTCAGTCACGTCCGCATACACGGACGCTAACATGGACGTGCCTAAAAACGGGAATTCTTCTCCTTTCCTTTTCTTTTCTTCCTCTTCTTCTATTCTCTATTCTCGTCTCCGACGAACTCGACCTAGCCACCGAGACTCTACTCCAGCGCGACTCACACCATCACCACAACCCCAGCAGACGCCACCCCATCTCCGATGCCGTATCACCGCCGCTCCACCAACGACGCCAAAGTCACTAACCCACCGCCGTTTCACGCCACTTCACAGGTTTTTCAAAAAAAATGAATTTTTTTTCCAGTTTTTGGTGCGTACTTGGACTGGAATTCGAGATTTGACGAAAAACGTGAAGTTGAAATATAGTTAGAGGCGTTTAGGTGGATAAACTGGAGATTGGTGAGCGAAATCGTTAGAACGTCTGTGAAATCTGTGCAATTTTGGGTGAATAGGGCGATTCTGTTTGCCGCCAATTTTTTTAGGGTTCTTGCCCTGTCCGGATTTGCGTTCGCGCCAGCCCATGCGGACACAAGTCCAGACATGTTAAAAATTGCAAAAATTTTGAAATTTAATTCTACCTTTGCACCTTAAAGTTTGTTGACTGTTATGCCATACATTTTCATGCTCGCACATGATTAAAGAACTTTTTGAGAATATGACTTGTTATGAGCTCGTTTTTTTGTCCGTTGTGTGTTCTGTTTGCATCCTTTATTATTGCACTTTAATTTACTGTTTACAAACTATAAAATAGATGCCTCGTACTAGAGGAGGTGGGGTCACACGCTCCTTGCGAGCCCCGCACCCCGATACTACTTCAGAGGCACCGCATCCACCGCCGCCTCCACCACCCACCCCACTACGAGAGGATGGGTTTATTTCTGCTACTGCCGTACCTGGCATGACCAGGGCGGGAAATTCATCATGGAGAGGCGAATCACATCGGAGGTGATCAATGCCACCGACATCCAGCCTATCTTCGTGGGCTTCGGGATAGCTGCCATACTGAGGATGGGCGAGGGCCTGTTCTCTCCTGACTTGGTCCGGGAGTTCTACGCGAACGCCGAGGCACACGACACCACGAATGTCATCACATCTTACGAGCGACGCCATCGGGTTGAGATCATCCCACCTCCTTCAGCACAGTGTTCCAGCTTCCAGATAACTCGGAAGCACACGTAGATATGAGTGAGGACCTGCTGAGGACCACTAGGACTAGATGGGTCCAGGAGATAGGTCAGACGTCGAGACACCGGGGAGAGGAGACTAAGGGTGTCATCCCCTACACCAGCCTCCCATCGCTCATGCAGAGGCTGGTAGCAGAGATCCTCAGCCATCAGATCCGGCCTCGTGCTGGAACTGAGGTCACCGACAAGGACTGTGTGCTTATCGACTACTTTCTAGCACCGCCTCCCGAGCCACGGCGACAGATCTCAGTGCCATACATCATGTTCCGCCAGCTGCACAAGGTGGTCACCTACTTGAGATCGAAGAAGAAGAAGATCACGCCTATCTTTCCCTTCTTCATCCACCACCTCCTCGCCAGTACACCTGACGACGTCTTCACCGGGGTCGACGTGCGCGAGGGTGAGAGTCCTATCTCTCTTCAGACGTTGAAGAGGTGGGGCTTCATGCGATTAGCGGATGGGAGCTGGGTACGCGGGAGCTCTGGACTGGGGGCTACTACTTCATCCTCGACTTCGGGCTCTGCACCGACAACCACTACTACCATGCAGCCACCTACTGCTCCAGTCATGAGCATTCCCCTGAGCTGCAGACCACGATGGATACCCTCCTACAGCAGCAGCAGGCGATACAGCAACAGGTTGGAGCCGTCCAGCAGAGACAGGAGCAATGGCAGGGGATATTGGCGAGCTGCGCCAGACCCAGGACCGGATTACCCAGCGCATAGAGCGCAGCGACGAGGTCCAGAGTCGGACAGCTCTACTCATCGAGAGACTCATGGGCCAGCTACCACCTCTAGGACCATCACAGTGATCATCTATTTATTGTATTATTTCTTTCAGTTGTTATTTATTTTAGTTTGCACTCTTTTGATGTTTTTACCTTTATTTTATTTTGCAGGGTATACGATATCGTAAACCGTACAGACTAACTTGCAGTGTTTAAATGCTAAATTTCTATTCTACTTTCCTCTAATACTATGTTGTGTAGTCTCTTCTATTTTTACACTCGACACTTATGCACTAGAAGGGACGTATAACACTACAAATAAACATGAACTGCGCATGAACTTACGATTGGCTGGAACATTGGGAAGTACTCCTTTTTAAATTTTGTTATCTCTACTGCTTACCAATGTTCTACATTATAATGCATGCTTACTTGGGGTTCGATTTCCACGCAATGGGGGCATTGCTCTTCTCAAGTGTGGGGGGGGGGGGGGGGGAATTAAGAGTAGAAAAATCTATCTGAATATGCAAGTTGGGTTTAAATGTCACACTTGTCTTATTTGTCTACTTGCTTCCGAAAAAATCACTTCTTCAAGCAGATTTAGAAATCAAGGTATGTTGACTACCTCAAGAATCCTTCTGCTTTAGGGTGTTAGTATATCTAATTTTATTCAAATTAATATTTTCACAGAAATTTGATGGATTAGTTGATTGTGGAAACTGAATTAGTTTAGCTTGGGATTCTTGGAAAATTTTGTGAAAGTTTGGAATGAAAAGGGTAAGGCAAGGTACTCCGCTGTTTATAAATTTTTCTAAACCAAAAACAGGCCTCGTCTATCCGGTTATTAAGTCCTCTGGGGTGCCTTAACACCTATCTACCTAAGGTCTCGTGATCTGGGATAGAAGACCCAACACCGCTACAAGGATAGAGAGAAAAGTCTAGGGTACAGAAAAATAATGCAATATAAAAAAAATTGTTTGTTTTGTATATACATTTTTTGCATTCAAAAAAAATGAAAGCAATAAATTGCAGTTTTTATTTATAAACATGAGTACGTGGTGTTGAAAGGTATTGTGGAATAAGGCACTACTTCACACCCCTTGTCAACCAAAGGTTAGAGGAAAGCAATAGTGGAAGATCCTAAGTTAATCTAGTTCCAGATTTTGTATTCTGACTTCTCCATGCTTTTAAAAAGCCTTCTTTTTCACTAACTACGAAAACCTACATTCAGAAGCAGAATTATTCTTTTGATCGTCATCATTTCTTGTTTTCTGTCTGCATCTGTTTAACACCGAGTTTCAATGCTACAACCTGGAGGATAAGTTTCATTCTCTATTTTGCTTGAGGACAAGCAAAAGATAAGTGTGGGGGAATTTGATGCACCGATTATTGATATATTTATGTCCTTTGAACCCTTATTTTCCATATTCTTTTACTTAGATTTATGCATTTACCCTCTTTTTCATGTTATTTTGGGTTAGGACGTGATTAGGAAGGCATTATAAGCTTTCGGAACAAAAAGAGAAGCATTTACACATGTCCGGTTATGAGTCCGGATGGGAAGCCTCAGACACATTCGCGGACATCTCCAGATCGAGTTCCCTCCTCTCTTGAGTCACGTACGCAAAGCGGATAGAAACGCGACATTATCCTTTGTCCCTTGTCCGCAAACACGGACAGAAACGGGAACATCCTTCTGTAGGTCCGCAAACACGGACGACCACGCGGACGACTCACAGATCTTGCCAGGACAGTCACGTCCGCAATACGGACTCAAACGCGGACAGGAATTAATATCGCGAGGACAGCCATGTCTGCACACGGACAGAAACACGGACGCGTGTGGATCTCGTCAGGACACCCATGTCCGTATACGGACTCAAACGCGGACGTCACACAGAGATTAAAAATAAAAATCATGCGCGTTGATAATTGTTGCTTTCAGCGTAATTATCAGCCGATTAAACCCATACTCTTTCTAAAATAAGCTAGTTCCCATGCTCAATCAAATGCCTACCCAACTCACCACTAAGCTATGTTTAATCCTAAGCCTATTTAAACCCTTCCCCAGCCTTCATTCCAATTCGCACCAGACGCTTCAGTCTAACTCCCATCATCCTCCTCCTCTCATCCCATTCATCTGCTCACCTTCATAATAATTCCTCCGTACTCCATCTCCATACCCACACTCAAACACAAACACACTCCATAACACTCACGTTTTTATCCCAACTCTTTCACACAAAAATCAAATATAAGCTTCTGCACACTCGCCACACAAAATATCACGTCCGCATTTGTGTCCGGATTTGTGTCCGACCCACCCCATCCGGACACCTCACAAACTTGCCCAAAAATTCCATTTTCACTCCATTTCACCAAATTCACCTCATTGTTACCGAATCCAACCTCTCAGTCGGCCGGTAGCGCAAGGACAAAGGGTGGAGCGAGCAAGAAGATCTTCGTAACAGATGATTTCTCTCAACTCTCTCTCATTTATGATTATAATTGCTATGTCTAGCTAAGAGGATATACTCTAGGGGAAGGAATGTTGTAATTAGTTAAACTCTGCATTATTTTACTGCTTTATCGAGACTATTTGGATTGTTCAGGTTAATGAATTTAAAGTGCTTTTAATAAACGTCATGAATTTATTATAAGCCCTTGAATCATGTTATGATCAGATAAGGTGATTAGCATTGATGGTCCTATTAACCAGTTACCTGTGATAATTGCAATCAGATAGATTACATTAGTCACTAGGAGCTTTAGTCCGAACGAAAAAACCAGACTAGTAATTCTGTGCAATAAAATCATCTAGATATACTTGCTAAGTCTAGACTAGAAATACATGCCCTGTCTAGATGAGCTATCTGTAATTAGGACTTAATACATAATAGATAATTGAGAATTACAAGCCGATCTAAGTCTCCGCTTAAGTAGTAGAATATGCAGAACCTAGCTAGAGAAACAACTCCCTGAACCTAGAGTACCGTTCACACTCCCAAATCTATCACTTTAAATTATCTGCCATTTACTTTCTTGTTATCTATTTAAACCCCAAAACCAAAACAAACCCCCTTTTGAATTAACGATTGTCTTGGACTAGACTTACTTTATCAAGTCCCGTGGATTGACACCTGGTCACTTCATAATTGCTATACTACTACGACCGGGATTTTTGTAACCCGACGATCTATTGAACTGTTAATTTCTAGGATTATTTCTTAGTATTTAATACATCAAATAAATCGTTTGCAGTTAAACCCGAAATAATCTAAAAATTTTATAATACGAAATTGACCCGAATCCGAAATGACCTGAGATAATAGTAATTAAAAATTAGTCAAAATCGAATAACATAAAATAATAGTGATCCAAAGCTTTCACGAACATGAACAACCTGAATAAAAAAGCTTGTTTTGACCTTATTATATTCCAATAAAATTCAGAATAAGCATTGTATTGACTTTTTTATGTTCTATGTGTAGTATAGTTTTATAGAAATTAGGTATACATTTATTTAATAATTTTTCAAAAAATATTAACCCTGACCCGAAATTATCGAAACCCGATTCTACCTGACACTGTTACAACCTGAACCCGATTTGAGTCGAACCAGAATGACCTAAACCCGAAACGACCCGAAAGCTAAATGACCTAAACGAATATTGACCTGAAATATGACCCAAAACCTGAACAGATAATCTGTTTGACAGGTTTACGTACAACTTCCGATGTTTACCACATTTATGTGGTCCATCTGACTTTATGCCTCTAACTTTACAAAAATAATCAATAAACCAAGTAATTGGATTTGAAAAAAAAGGAATAAGCACAAATGTGTTAGAAAGAACGATCCCAAACCCATTAATTCCGCACCTACTAGTTAAATTGAAACTCGTAAACTGAACTAATAGTCTTAATTACAGGAATGTTCAATGTTGTAAATGGTTATTTAAAGCCAGACATTTCTCTAGTAAAGACACAGATTTTGGCAAACCATAAGTTTGGCACTATCCAAAATAAGTTTGGCACTATCCAAAATAAGTTTAACGTCTTGGCCACCACTATTGTCATTCAATTCATCTTTGGCACTACTATTGTCATTCATATAATACGCCAGGTTAATCTTGATTGGCACAAAGCGGAAGCCAAGCTAGAGTCTCTTTATGTCTCAACTTCCTTGAGGATGTCTTTGCCTACTTTATAACATAGTACCTTGGATTGCACCCGTGAAACCACACTACAATCTACTATTGTGGTCTTTGCTGCTCTTTCAAACCATTGTATAACGAACCCTTACAAAAAACAAGAAAAAAGTAGAAGAAACAGGGTGAAGCCTAATGTCATATGTTATGAGAGAGTACGGGGACATTGCAAACGGTATTTTTGATATATTAAAAACTACGTAATTAATCATAGAAATTAATAAATAAAATAAACCTACGGGCTGCAAAATAATTCCCGGTCGTAGCAGAAAAGTAATATGAGTAACCGGGGTATCGAACCAGGGGACTAAGAAAGTAAATCTAATCCTAGCAAAAGCTGTAAATCGGGGGAAATTGTTGATCAATAAATTAAGAACAAGAAAAGAGTGACTGATAAAAATATAACGAAAGCGAAACTCCGGGTTCAGGTGGTCTTTCCTAGTTAAGTCATGCAATTCTATTACCAGTTGATTGGGGAAAACGGTTCGGCAAATTCTAACAAGCTCCTAAAAGACTAAATCCTAACCAATTAGAACTCCACTGTGTAGAACGTGACAAATTAAATCATAAACCTATCACTACTAACGCAGAGGGATTAAGCATATGAATTTAAATTGCATCTGAAGGCTAGACTCATCATCAGATAGAGCTCTCCATAGATTAACAGATTATATAACGACCTAGCTATCAATCACGGATCAGATCTTGACAACTTTCACAAAGCTAACAATAAAATAACAAGTTTTATTGATAGCGCAAACAATATTTATAATCTGAAACAAACCGCTGATAGATCCCAAATCAACTAATAATAATTCTGCAAAACCTAACTATTTACAACCACCCTTCGGCGGAGTTTAATCCCTTAGCCGAGCACATCGAAAGAACCATGGTTGCACGGCTGCAGAGGAGGAACTAGGTTGTGGCTCTCAATTTTCAATTATGAGTCCCTTCCAAAATGTCTCGCGCACACCTCTTAAAAATAGAATTTTGGATCTAAAATGCACGCGTCCAGCTCACCCGTCCGGGTCAGTTAGCTGGACAAGAGATAGAGTTGTCAGACGAGATTTATCTCGTTTGTGAGACGTCCGGCTTTACGTCCGGGTCAATTTGCCGGACACCCTGGCTGGATGAAAATATATCGAAATCTCCGCGTTGCACTCGTGGTCATAAATATTTTTGTCCTTCTGAGCGCATCCAGGTCACAGGGTCGGACACGTCATCCGGACATGTTAAAGCTTCGACTGGTGAGATTTTAGTCATGTCCGGCTTAGCGTCCGCACCAGTTTGCCAGACAGGTTACAACATGTCTGGGAAACTGGGTCGGACGTAAGTCCGGACGTGTGTATATTTGTGCCCTTTTTTCCGCAAACTTTGACAGGGTCCAGATTCTTCGTTTGAGCTCCGATTTGCTCCCCGTTTGCGGCGTTGGAAAGCTCTTTAGGAGAACTATGCATTTTTCACCATCATTTCCTGATTTAATTATATAAATTGGCATCAGTTCTTGCCCAAAGTATGAATCATGAAAAGCATAGGATAAGTGTAAGAAAGCGCATGAAAATGTTGCATAAAATAAGAATTTAGCACCTATAAACCATATCAACTTCACACTTATCAAATCACCCCACACTTAGCCTTTTGCTTGTCCCCAAGCAAAACTCTCAAGCATAAGTAATGCCAAGCTACTGGAACTCAACAGAAAAGGAAGAGCATAGAAGAAAGGAATTACTAGCTTACCAATCAAGGGGGCAATTCAAATTATTCAAAAATTCTCTTTTAAGAAAACATGAAGTCATTCGAAGCTAACAAATGAGAAACAAAACCATAAGAGCCTAGCCCTTAACCTTGAGCCAATCCACCTTTTTCCTTCACAAACCACAAAACGACAAGGGGCATGAAGTATGATCATATTCCATCATACCTTTCAATGCCACATACTCTTGATCCATATGAAAATAATCTATATTCAACACAAATTGCATAAATATTTCATAAAGCTCTTTCAATTTCTTTCACCACAGACTTTTATCTCCACCCATGTAGCGGCTTTGGGTCAACTATCCCAGATCACAAGGACCTTAGGTAGCTAGGTGATAAAGCACCCCAAAGGACTTAATAACCAAGTGAACGACGCCCAATTTTGGATCAGAATTAAAATTAGCATGCTTAGGATCAGCGGAGTACCTTGCCTTGTTCTTTTCCAACCATTTCAATCCAATTCATTCCAAGGCTCAAAGCTAAGAAAGTTCAGATGAGAATATTCTCATTTATTTAAGAATTTCTAGAACAAAGACTTCAATTCAGCAATTAAAAACCAGAAAAATTTCAAAAATTTGCACCCCAACATCAGCTAACCAACTATACTTCCTTATGACTCCTTCCAAGTTGAGCAACCACAGCTAACTTTAACAAATGTAAAGAAAAGAGCTCAGAGATGCACAAAAAAACAAGCGGTGAAGGAGCTTACCCCACCCCACACTTAGAGTGAAGCAATGTCCTCATTGCTAGAAAGAGTTAACATTGAGCAAGCAATCCATCGGGGAAACAAAATCGCACACAACAGATCACAAGGGAGCATGAAAAATTTTAAGAGAAGAAAAGATAAGAATACTCCCGAAAGTCCACTCAGGGTGTGTAGCAGTTCAACCCCACACTTGAGTTCAGCTAAGCGACAAAGTAAGCAAGCTGATAAATATAATCTATAAAGCCAGGAGAACTCAAGTGGAACCAGACAAAACCATCAGTAAAAAAAATAAGAGTCAAGGCTTTGCGGTAAGCATAGTATCAGCCAACACACCATAAACTAAAAGAAAAGAGCAAAAAAACAACTAACTAAGAAAGTAAAAGAGATACAAACCGGTGGGTTGCCTCCCACCAAGCTACCCAGATTTAAAGTCTCTGGCTAGACTTCCCAAGCTATTGATCAGAAGAAGAGGAAGTGTGGCTGGGAATACCACAACTTCCTAGAGCAAGCTTTCGAAGCTTCCTAAATGCATAACGAAGTCTCCAAGGATTTTCTTCTTTTTATTTTCGACTGCGAGAGGCTTGAAGCATCTGGAGCATCCGGTTGATCTTGCACAAAAGATACTGCATGCAAATCAAGATTAACATCAACTATACCAAAATAATTTTTCAATCGAGCCCCATTGACTTTGAAAATTTCACCCTTTTATTCTCAGTCATAGGTCCATAGGAAGTGATACCAACAACTTTGAAAGGACCGGCCCAATGGGACTTAAGCTTCCCAGGGAAAAGCTTCAATCTAGAATTGTAGAGCAACACCCAATCTCCAACTTTGAAGTCCCTTCTCTGAATCATCTGATCATGGAGCTTCTTGATGCGCTCTTTGTAGATTTTTGCACTATTGTAAGCCTATCCCTAGCTCCTCTAATTCTGAGATGAAAACTTCCTTTTCTCACCAGTAGCATGAATATCAAAGTTTAGGGCCTTAAGTGCCCAGTATGCCTTATGCTCCAACTCCACAGGCAAATGACAAGACTTACCATACTAACCTGAAAGGAGACATCCCATGGGAGTTTTGAATGGAGTTTTAGCCATAGAGTCATCAGCTTTTGAGACCAATCATTTCTGGAAGAACTGACGATCTTTTGAGGAACCCACTTGAGCTCTCGATTGGACACTTCAGCTTGTCCATTCGTCTGTGGGTGGTAGGGCAAAGCAACTTTGTGGCGCACTCCATACTTAGCCATCAGGGCATCGAAGGACCGATTGCAGAAATGTAATCCTCCATCATTAATATCACCCTAGGAACCCCGAAGCGAGTAAAGATGTGCTTCTTCAAAATTTGACTACTGTTTTGGAATCAGCAAGTTGGCAAGGAATAACCTCTACCCACTTTGAGACATAGTCAACAGCCACGAGAATACTGGTAACCTTAAGAAGAAGGAAAAGGGCCCATAAAATCAATACCCCAGCAATCAAATAATTCAACTTCTAAAATACTGCTGAGGCATCTCGTGCCGTCTAGAAGTGTTGCCTAGCCTCTGACAACTATCCCACTTGGCTACAAAAGCTTGACAATGTTTATGAGAGTAGGCCAATAGAAACCAGATTCCAAAACTTTTGTTGTTGTCCTGTGGGAACCATGATGTCCTCCCCCTCTCTGGAGTGACAGACTCCATGACACTAGCAACCTCATCATCTGGAAGACATGCGAATTAAACCATGCACAAACTCGAAAGATATAAGGGTCTTCCCAGATATAATGCTTAGCATAAATAAAAATTTCTCTTTTGAGCATAGGAAAATTCATGAGGTACCACCCCAGAAACAAGATAATTGACCAGGTCAGCATATCATGGCTCTTGCACCTTATGCAACACAAAAACAATTTCATCAGGAAAAAATTCATTAATCGGTACACCATCATCAGGAACTACCAACCTAGAAAGATGGTCAGCCACGACATTCATTTACCACTCTTATCCCTCACTTCAATGTCAAATTCCTGTAACAAGAGAATCCAACGAAGCAAACGGGGCTTGGCCTCTTTCTTAGCAAACAAATATCTAAGAGCAGTGTGGTCAGTATGAACAATTAATTTACTTCCCCAAAGATATGATCTAAACTTATCTAGGGAAAATACCACAGCCAGAAGCTCTTTTTCAGTAGTGGTGTAGTTCCTCTAGGCATCATTCAATGTTTTGCTTGCATAAGCAATGACCCTGAGAATCTTATCCTTCCTTTGGCACAGAGCTGCCCCCACTGCATAATCACTGGCATCACACATAATCTCAAAAGGTAATGACCAGTTAGGTGAAACAACAATGGGTGCAGCTACCAGTTTTTGCTTAATCGAATCAAAAGCAAACAAACAATCATCAGAAAAAACAAATGGGGCATCTTTCAGAAGCAGGTCAGTCAATGGTTTTGCAATTTCTGAAAAATCCTGAATAAACCGTCTATAAAAACCTGCATGCCCTAAGAAAGCTCTCACCTCTTTCAGACAAGTAGGTGTTGGCAATTTATCAATTACCTCCACCTTCGCTTGATCAACCTCAATCCCTTTAGCAGAAACTTTGTGACCAGCGCAATCCCATCCTTGACCATGAAGTGACACTTCTCCCAGTTGAGAACCAGGTTTGTCTCCTCACATCGGCCTAGGATTTGATCAAGCTGTGCCAAACAAACATCAAAGCTAGAGTCATAAACAGAAAAATCATCCATAAATACCTTAATGCTCTACTCGATGAAGTCTACGAAGATCACCTGCATACAACGCTGAAAGATGGCGGGAGCATTGCACAGTCCAAAGGGCATTCTCCTATACGCAAAGGTACCATAAGGACAAGTGAAAGTGGTCTTGTCTTGGTCCTCTGGTGCAATAGGAATCTGAAAGTACCCTGAAAAACCATCTAAAAAAATAATACTCTTGCCCAGCCAACCTCTCAAGCTTTGATCAATAAAAGGGAGAGAAATGATCTTTCCTGGTGGCAGAATTTAAACGTCTATAATCAATGCACATACGCCAACCAGTGATCTTTCTTTGAGGAATTGACTCACCTTTGTCATTCTGAACAGCCTCAAACCCACCTTTCTTAGGACTACCAGTACTGGATGCACCCATGTACTATCAGATATGGGGTAGATGATCCCAGCGTCCAGAAGCTTCAACACCTCTTTCTTGACAACTTCTTGCATGTTGGGATTGAGCCGACGTTGTGGCCGTTGACAGGCTTGTAATCTTCCTCCATGTAGATGTGATGTGTGCAGAAGGTTGGGTCGATGCCCTTGATGTCAGCTAATGTCCACCCGATCACTCTCTTGTGCCTCTTCAAAACCTCAAGTAACTTGTCTTCCTGCCTAGAAGTCAAAGAAGAAGAAACAATGACAGGCAAGCAATTATTATCAGCAAGAAAAGAATACTTAAGGTTGAAAGGGAGCTCCTTAAGCTCAAGTGTAGGTGGCCGCTCGACAGAAGGAATGGGCCTCTGAATCTCTCTATCAAGCCTCTCTAACGGAGGGCGATAAGCTTGAAAACCAGCCCTTCCTCTCTCCATATGAGCAAGTGCTGCATTCACCTCAAGATTGGAAGTCTTTTCTTCCAAAGAAGCAACAAGAACTTTCTCCAATGGCTCAGAATTAGTAAATGAAAAAGAAGTAAAAGAAAACATGTCATAATCATCTAACAAATTACAATCTTCCCCATCATCATTCACAGACTTACCGACATCACAGAATGAGCAGAGTTAGAAGTTGACCTCATCATCTTTTTCATGTCAAACTCAATCTTTTCGTCCTCATACCACAAAGTAATCTTACCATCATGCACATCAATAACAGCATTAGCAGTACTCAGAAAAGGTCGACCCAAAATAAGAGGAACTTCTACATCATCATCTATATCCAAAACAACAAAATCAGTAGGAAAAATAAAACGGTCCACCCCAACAACTAAATCATGAACAATACCCATTGGTTTGATCTTAGATTTGTCGGCTAGCTAGAGCTTGAAGGGACTGGTTGCAGCTCTCCACCTCTTACATTCAAGAAGGTGGCATAGGGCATGATTGATGCTGGCACCCAAGTCACACAAGCCACTACCGCAGTCTACATCTCCAATGAAACAAGGGACAATGGGATTGCCTAGATCTTCTTGCTTAGGAGGAAGTGCTCAAGAAGAGCAACAGAGCACTCCTCTGTCAGGTGGACTGTTTCTTTATCCTCTTTCTTCTTTTTCTTTTCAGAAGATCCTTCAAGAATTTAGCATAATTAGGCATCTCCTGCAAAGCATCAATCAAAGGAATATCAAGTGTTAGCTTCTTAAAAATGCTCAAAAACTTAGCAAATTGTTCATCTAAATGTTTCTTCTTCATCCTATTAGGAAATGGCAGTTCAATATGCTTAAGAGGAAAGAATAGACATCAATAGTAATGCGAGAAGGAGAGGGAGTAGGAAGAATAGGAGCCTGGATCTCCTCGGAATTTACCATAGGAAGGACTAAAGACCCTGATGGTACATCAACAGTAGAAGGGTTGATCTCTTCACCAGTTTGGTCTCCTGCCACTTGTTCTTTTTGCTTATCTTCCAACTATCGCCCACTTCTCAATGTTACTACAGTAGAGGAAAGACCATCTACAAGATCAACCACATGAGATATTACCTCTTTACAAACAATCAACGCCTTAGCTGATTCCTTCGGGTTTGGATGAGGTTGGGAAGGAAATGTGTAAGGTTGTCGTTGTTGTTGCTGATTAAGGAGTATCTGGTTCATCTGATTCATCTGCTGCTGCATACTCTGAACCGAGTTCTCCAAATTTTTCTGACCAGCCATCAAGGATTGATTGATATTGTTCTGCGTCTCAGTGTGAGTGTTCTAAGTACTCGCCATGGATGCAATCAATTCTTGAAGTTGGTCCATCTTTTCATCAGAGGAGGATTTAGCAGGCTGTTGAGGTACAACCACTAGTAGAAAAAATGTTTTTAACCACGGTTATTTTGCCTATATACCACGGTTAGGAACCGTGGTTTATGCTCGCGTCGTATATTTACAAATAGCGATAAACGACGGTTCATAACCGTCGTTTATCGTAAGCAAAAATACCACGGTTGCGTGAAACCGTCATTTAAGACCCCTTCTCCCGCGAATATTCATTGACTTTATACCACGGTTGAGAGTCTGAACCGTGGTATAAAGTGCGTTATAAATGACGGTTTTACTTAGAACCGTGGTATAAAATGTATACAAATCAAAAATAAACCACGGTTATATATAAAACCGTTGTTTATAGTCTGTGAAATTTTTTCCAGTTCGCCGGCGATTTGGCGCCGCCTTCAATGGTAACTCAACAGAGAGCGTAGACAGAAGAGAATGAAGAGGCCAGAACATGTATGTTCCTTGTTTGTGTATTAGGGTTGCTAAATAAGTCGCATTATGTTCCTTGTTCGTCGGTAGGTTGCAAAATTACCGTGAAAGAGAATGAGAGAGGGCAGAGCTGTTCGCCGGTTAGGGTTGCAAAAAATTATAGAAGAAGAAGCGTAGAGCATATGTTCCTTGTTCACTAGTGTGGGTTGCAAAAATTACCGTGAAAAACAAGAGGCGCAGAGCATGTCATTGTTCACCGGTTAGGTTTACAAAAATTACAGTGAATAGGCGCAGAGCATGTCCTTGTTCGCCAGTTAGGTTTGCAAAAATTACAGTGAAGAGGCGCAGCATGTTCCTTGTTTTCCAGTATGGCGAAGAGCATGTTCGCCAGGGGTTGCAAAAATTACCGCGAGTTGAAGAAGAAGAAGAGAAGAGTTGTAGAGCATATTCCTTGTTCGACAGTGTTGGTTGTAAAACAGTGAGGAGAATTATATATATAATAGGAGAAAGAGAAAGAGCCGCGTTAATTTTCGCCGAAAATTTGAATTCCCGCTTAGACTATATACCACGGTTCTACCAAGAAACCGTCATTTAAAGTTGTTTGACCATGACTAAAAACGACGGTTGTGACAAAACCGTGGTTTAAAATACAACACGTCAAACTATATATGACGGTTCCACCCAGAACCGTGGTATATAATACAACACATCAAACTATATATGACGGTTCCGTCAGAACCGTGGTATAAAATGCAACTATATATGACGGTTCTGCATGGAACCGTGGTATAAAATCTCCCGCCGACACTTTTTGTGACGGTTATGCTAATAACCGTGGTATAAAAGTTTTAAATGACGGTTATGAGATTAACCGTGGTTTAAAGTGCGTCATTTAAAATCTTTTTTCTACTAGTGAACTGGCTGATAGGAGCTCTAGCCCTGCTGAAATTGGCCTTTGGGCGGGCTTGATTATAAGAAGGTCGAGAGAACCCAGGTGGTCCCTGCTGGTTGCCCTGCAACAAGTTAGAATTCAAAGCATTGTTGGGATTACCATACCTAAGATTTGGATGTTGATTTTTGTTCCAAGGTTTGTAATTCCCCTGCCCCACAAAATGAGCTTCCTCAGCTTGTCTCATTGTTGATAAAATTACAAACATAGTAATTAAACCTAGCTAAAATGGGCAAGTGCACCCAATTCGTTGCAATAAAACAAGTGTCATATCCACAAGGAAATTGGTTTCTAAATCCCAAGCTTCGGTATATTAGTTAAATGCGAATAAACAGTAAAAAGGGGGTTTAGCCGGAGG
Source organism: Limonium bicolor (assembly GCA_023374045.1). Lineage (NCBI taxonomy): Eukaryota > Viridiplantae > Streptophyta > Magnoliopsida > Caryophyllales > Plumbaginaceae > Limonium > Limonium bicolor. Next base: position 238,744,097 of record CM041780.1, read on the forward strand.
CAAGCTTGGTTGTTTGTCAATTGAAATGCAATAAAATAGTAAAATGTTTGTGTATGGAATGGATGGTAAGTACGCTAGGATAGTGGGGAATCACCTAATTCACTCAAAGAACTTCAAAACCATAACTCACCATCTCAATGCCTATTAGAGTAACTCATGAATCCCCAAATCATAGGAAATCCAATTCTTACCTAATTAATCAAACACCTTAATTAAAGGAGGTTCAAGTCATTAAATAGCATTAAGCAAACACTCTTAATCAATAGCCCCAATAATTTACTCCCAAAATCAAGAGAGCAAAGGTTAGGGTTTATCCCCCTTTTTGGTTTAGCTTCAAACTCAAACTCAAGTATTGAATGAAACCACCATAAATGCAATAAGAGATCAATTTAGAGCATTAATTGATATTGAAGGGAATAAAACAAGAGTAATAAATGAGTTAGGTTTCTAGCATTCAATGAGCAAAATGGGTTCATCCCCTCATCCTAGGATACAAATGGAACTACTCAGCCATAGCTAAAGGAAAGAAGAAGGAGAAGGGAGAAATAGCCATTAGAGGAGCTTCCAAGCTTCAATGGAGGTAGAAATCTTCACTTTCTTCTTCCTCCTTTCTTCTCTTCTTTTCTCCTCTTCTTTTCTCCCTTATTTTTGCCACTCTCTCTTATTTCAGGCCGGAGTCGTGTGTTTTGGATAATGGGGAAGGAAGCCCCAAAATGTAGCCTTTTAAAAGAAGTTTCTGGGCAAAAATTCCGTCCGACCAATCTTGCAAGGTCGGTCTCGGGGTCGGTCGGACTCTCTCAGAACGAGGCACGTAACAGGTTTTTAAGCTCGACTGACCTTGGACAAGGTCGGTCCCAAGGTCGGTCGATTCTAGTGTGCTTGGGATGGCATGGGCAGAGTCGGACTGACCTTGACAAGGTCGGTCCCAAGGTCGGTCGGGCCCAGGATGTCCTTCTTTTGTGCTGGAATTCTCCTGATGCTTCCCGTTGGCTTGGCATCCTTCCCGAGGTGCTCGAACATTGATGCATTCTCAGTTTAAGCTCTCAAAAATGTACTCATATGAGTATTTACCTATTTGAATATGTCAAAAGTATAAGATCACTAATAATCACCAAAATACTCCATAAAGTCGTGAAATAAGTCATGCACCGAATAAAATGACGGCGAATAAAGACCTTGAGAAAGCACTATTTCACCACTTATCAACTCCCCCACACTTATCTATTTGTTTGTCCTCAAGCAAAATTAGCTAAGGACCCATAAAAAGAAGGAACATTTAAAGCAAGCAAGTGTTTAGATGAATTCTTGAATTCAAGTGAGCCAAATGTGTGAAAAACCTCAAGAGGAGTGCAACCAACCTTCTCATGGTGACATGGGTGTGCTTAGGGCAAATGAAAATATAGAGTTTCGGGGTATGATCTAGAGTGCTTCCGAGTTCTTACAGATTATGGAACTTGGAGAAATTTTACCATGGCCAACTTCTCTCAAGAATGGGCATTGAGGAAAAAAAAAGGAAAAATAGAGATTTACATTTGATTCACTTTTGCAACAAGAGATGAGGAGAGATAATTTGGCATTTTGTCTTGCTTTAATGAACACTCAACTCTCATTTGTTGGTTACCTATGGTGTCTCTCAAGTTCATTTTTAACATTTTTCACAAGGAAGTACCCCTTAGAAATCCCTAGATGAGAAGGTATAAAGAACCCCTAAGCAATAAAAATTCACCAAGATATGGATTTATGATTGCACCGCACATAAGTGCTCCTCAAGAGAGAACTTTTGAAAAAATATTCGGTGGAAAATTCCAAGAATTCATGGAAAAACTTGCTTACTATAAATATAACTCCTACATGGAAGCTATAGATATATATGAGAAAATTGAGCAGTGCACCAAAAAGAAAAGGTCGTTTCCCCCACACTTGAATGGGACAATGTCCTCATTGTTCAAAGAAAAGCTCATGGAGTAATAAACAGAAGACCTTTTCGAAGCATTAGGCATGGAGTAAGCAAAAAGTGTAGTGCATTGTATAAATGTGAAAAGGTTAGAGAACTAGTACTCCCCTGATAAAGATGAGTTGGTGACGGGGTTCCCCACACTTGCTAGTGTGCATAGTCATGGAAGCGCTAGCTCCAACAGGAAGAGTCGAAGATCCTAGGAAAAATTGACAAGAGTTTCTCTTGAATTTCTCCTAACCACTTTGGGGTGTTCTTGAGTTCAGTTTATATATCTACAATGCAAAGCCAAAAAGAAACTAGGCGCAAAATGGATTCCGGAGAATTCGTAAAAATGCCATAGTTAGATAACCAAAAGGGGACTCATAAATGAGTCCCAAAGCAAAGTATTCAAAAAGGGTGCTTAAAACTCCATAGTGTAGAATGTAAGTACGACAAAATGAAATTAAATGAAGTTTAAAGTACAAACATCTAAACGAAATACTGCAGTCTAAAAGAGAATCACAATATAGATGAAACAAGCAGAAAAAACAACGGCAAGGCGTCCTGGGATCATAAGATGCCTACTGGGGAGGAGCACCACCACGCGCCGCTTGCTCGTGAAGGAACTGCATGTGGGCGTCCATCTGGCGCTGGTGCTCCATCATGAGACGCCGGTGCTCATCCATTTGTCTCTCAAATGCCTCAAGCTGCTCTGGGGTCACAGCACCGGTTGGCAGTGGAGGAGGCAGGGCGAGGAATGGACCGGGCGCAGCACTGGAAGTGGAGGCACCAGAAGTGGAGGCACCGGAAGCGGAGGATGCACCCCTGCTCTGCCTATGCTCAGCAGTCACCTTGTGCCATCTGTTGTCATCGCGATAAAAGCCCATCTTCTGCAGAGTGGTTTCAGAGATAGGGTCCATAGGTAGGCTGGCCCCCTCTGGGCCGCACTCCAAAGCGTGCTAACTGCCTCTGCAAAAAGTGAGGAAAACCCAAGTGATGGGTATCCTTCTTCGCAATGATGTGGCAGATGTGGTCGAAGATAAGATCGGAGAGGGAGAGCGGCTTCTCCGGGTCTGGGGCGACCAAATGATCCATGAGGTAGCAGTCCTTGGAGTTGAGATCTTTGCTATCGCGAGGCACGATGTTATGGTGTAAAATCGCGAGCATGATCCTCTTCAGCGGATCGCTCACCATGTTCAGGGTCATAGTGACCCTAACGTCCGTCCCGGCTTGGTTTTTTCGGCGTGTTTGGACCGGGAGGTTGGCGAGTTAGTGGTGGCGGCTGGCGATCAGATCTCCAGGGTGGATGACTGAGAAGTGGTCGAGGTCATCACAAGGGAGCTAAAAGAATTCATGGACATCCCACCTCCGGATGACAATGGCCCGGCCACTAACAATGGAGGTGACCTCCTTCGGCTGCCTGCTTACTACCGCATTGGCATAGAACTCTTTGATTAAGTGGGGGTAGTATTGACCACCCATGGTGAGCACGCAGCTCCAGCCCAGGTATTCAAAGTGCGGTCGGAGCTCTAGGTCCTCTATGAGAGCGGGATCCACGGTCCGCTCCTGAACAATCTCTCGGCGTTTGAGGGATGTGAACCAGCGTCGTGCCTCTTCATTGATGAAGATTCCATCAAGGAGGCCATTGGGGGGGCCTAGCTCTCGGTTGGGAGCGGCAACGTTTCTTCTGGCTCGGCGTGGTCTGGAGGCCATTGTTCTACAAAACAAAGAAGAAAAAGGAAAAGTAACCAAGGAAATGTTAGAGCATAATTAGGATGACAATAAGGGAGTGGCAAAACATTAAGCATGAAGCGTATTGAAGATCAAAAGAAACGACGTTTGTTTGGAAAAAAATTGGCAGAGTCCCCCCTGTTTTTCTATCCTTCCCCGGTTCTAAGAACCTCCACAAAATCAACCCATAAGACCACCAATAAAATCACCATCAATTTCAGCAATAATTTCACCATCACCAAGTCCACTAGAAAATAATGCGTACGAATCACCTATTGTGGTTACTAGGGCCACACCAAAATTCAATTTCTAAAACTTCCCTACCTTTGGCAATTAAAGATCAACTATGCGCTCTAATCAGTGTGCCACATCGTATAAGGTAAGAATACCATCCATCATAAGCAAAGCATGATAATTGAAGCATAAGTCAAGTTATGGCATTAAGTGAAAACATTATGCTAAAACTATTACACTACCACAATTTATATCCTAATTCCACACACAAAACCAGATAAGATCAATTAAACACATTCCTCTCAGCGAAGTCACCAAAATTCAGAAATTGCAATTAAGGCCCTGTTTGGTTCGCATGTAAGTCAGCCCTAAGTGTAACTTGGTCAAACATTGCAAAAATCGACAACTTAGAGTTAGAAACACATACCTTAATGTGTTCTAGATAATTTGAAGCTAAAAATTTGACAAAAAGCGGGCTAAAATCGGACCAAACGAAATTTTGATAAAATCAGAAATTAGGGATTTAAGGGGCGATTTGGACTTGTGGCTGGTAGTGGTGACTGGTGCTGGTGCTTGCGAACGCAGGGAGGGCGTGCGCGGCGTCTGTGGTGGGCGGAGCGACGTCGGAAGCTGGCGCGGTTGTCGAAGAACTGGGTGGCGTGGTGTTGGTGTGCGCAGGTGAGAGGGGAGTTCGAGCAAGTATGGGGGTTGGGGACTGAGGTCGTGCGGGGGGGGGGGGGGGAAGGAAGACGGGAAAGGAGGAAATTACTTGAGCAAAACGCCGCATTTCACTTTTTTTTCAAAATTTTTGACCCAACCAACCTTGAAAGACTGGTCGCAAGGTCGGTCTAAGTCAGAATGTTTTAGTTTCAAAATTTTCGACCCTTCCGACCTTGCAAGTCCGGTCGCAAGGTCGGTCTAAGTCAGAATGTTCAGGTTTTGCAAAAATTGGACTGACCGACCTTGCATGTTCGGTCCCAAGGTCGGCCGAGACCAGAATCTCCCCAAAATGTTTGTTTTCTTGTCCACAACACTTATCATCATCCACAAACAAATTCAACACACAAAAAAACCAGAACATACAATAATAAAAGCATAAAATAAACCACTAACTAACATAACCAAAATGAGAAAATAATGCAAGGTAAAGAATCCGGGTTGCCTCCCGGAAAGATGCCCGTCTTTTTAAGGTCTTTGGCTAGACCATATTGAAGGTTAGAAGGAACCTGAAGGGTCTCTTAAGTAAAGAGCCCGAGCTTCAACCTTTTGAATGTCTCCTCCATGATAATGCTTTAGCCGGGAATCGTTGACCATGAAAGTCTCCCCCTTGACATTCTTCAGCTCAAAAGCTCCATAAGGGGTGACCCTTGTGACAGTGAAAGGGCCAGCCCAATGAGACTTTAACTTCCCGGGGAATAACTTCAACCTCGAGTTGTAGAGGAGAACCCGGTCACCTTCGTGAAACTCCCGCTTCACAATCATCTTATCATGCCATTTCTTGGCTTTTTCCTTGTAGTTGCGGTTATTTTCATAGGCTTCCTCCCGAATCTCTTCTAACTCGGTCAATTGGAACCGTCTCTTGTCACCGACGCTCTTGAGGTCATAGTGTAAGGCCTTCACCGCCCAATATGACTTATGCGCTAATTCAACCGGCAAGTGACAAGCCTTTCCCATAGACGAGTTGGAACGGGGACATACCAATTGGAGTTTTGTAGGCGATCCGATATGCTCACAATGCATCATCGAGCTTCATTGACCAATCTTTCCTTGAGGAGTTGACTGTCTTTTGGAGGATCCATTTGAGCTCTCTGTTGGTGACCTCAGCTTGGCCATTACATTGTGGGTGATACGAAGGGCAACCTTGTGTCTCACTCCATATTTATTCATCAGAGCTTCAAATTGCTTGTTACAGAAATGAGATTCGTCATCACTCAATATGGCTCTCGGTACCCCGAACCGGGTGAAAATATTCTTCTTCAGAAACTTGATCACAACTTTGGCGTCATTAGTCGGGGTCGCAATTGCTTCAACCCACTTGGTCACATAGTCAACCGCCACAAGAATAAACAAGTTGGAGCAAGAAGATGGGAAGGGGCCCATGAAATCGATACCCCACAAATCAAACGGCTCGACCTCTATCATTATGTTGAGAGGCATCTCATGCTTGCGTGAAGTGTTCCCGAGCCTCTGACATTGGTCACAGGAGGCAATGAACAAGTGGCAATCCTTATGAAGGGTTTTCCAGAAAACCCCGGCTTGAAGAACCTTGGCCGCTGTTCATGCCGGACCGTGGTGTCCACCGGCTTCACCCGAGTGACAGTGAATCAAAATTTCCTGCGTTTCACTCATGGGCACACATCTCTGGATCACTCCATTGGCACAAACTTTGAAAATAAAAGGGTCCTCCCAGAAATACCTCTTAACGTCAGAGAAGAATTTCTTTCTTTGCTGATAAGTCATCTCTGGTGGGACCACCCCCCTTGCTAAATAATTTGCAAAGTCCGCATACCAAGGGTCTCCGGTCTCTGCAATCATGAAGATGCTCTCGTCGGGGAAGAATTCATTGATTGGCACACCATCATCAGGGGCCTCCATTCGAGATAGATGATCAGCTACTATATTTTGCACACCCGGTTTGTCCTGGATCTCTATCTCGAATTCTTGAAGGAGAAGAATCCATCGGAGAAGTCTAGGCTTCCCATCACCTTTGTTGAACAAGTACTTGAGTGCAGAGTGGTCGGTGTGCACTACAACCATGCTGCCCAAGAGATAGGATCGGAATTTGTCGAGGGCAAAAACCACTGCTAACAGCTCCTTCTCGGTGGTGGCGTAATTCTTTTGGGCATCATTGAGAGTTCTACTAGCATAATAGATTGAAATACACCTAAATTAATTTAAATTAATTTAGGGGATTTCTTTTATTAAAACCATAAATAATACCATTAATTATTAAATTATAGTATGGAATGGTGAATAATAAATCATTATATCCTTATATGGAATTATGAAAATTAAATCATGGGATTTCTCCCATTTAATCCTAAAGAAAACTATTAAATATTGGATTACCATATATTATTATATAGTATTATGAAATTAATAATAAGATTTATAAGTCAATAAATCTTGGAAAATTTTCTAAACACTCCAAGTATATTATAAAGATTTTAGAAAGAGTTGGAACATTGTTTTGAAACATAAAAGTCAACATAAAATTCTAGAACCCTTAAAGCTTCTCAAGCCTTGCTAGGGTTGACTTTTTGAGAATGGTCAAACCAGCCCATGAAACCTATACTAATAAATAGGTTATGAAAAACCATGAAGATCGATAAAAAGAACGTCAAAAACGGATCATCCTAGCCAAAGTTATAATCAAATGAAGTTTAGAGCCAAAATTTTGAAAAAATGCTGATGTGGCGAGTTTGCTGACTCTTCGCGCGCCTCGGGATACGCGCCCCAGTACTTAGCCGATTTTTATCTCCTATATTTCCGGTAACCGATACCAGACTTTGCCCTAACTTGTGACCTTCATAACTTTCTCATCTTTTGGAATTTTTGAGTGTAGTCTTCTTTGTTGTCTTCTCCTGCACTTCCTCTAAACAACCATAACTCACACTAAACCTAGTTCGTCCTAAATCAACCAGAAAGTCGATCCAAAGTAGCCACCCTGCAAAACCGAAACTGCAGATTCCAGTTTTTCCTTCGATTTCAGCCAATTCCCAACCGTTTGGAAGAACGAGGTGTCTAAAGTTTCGGATTCGTCACCACATAAAATCATAGTTTTCTTTCCAGAAAACGCAAGCGTGGCAAAGTAGGCTACTCGGTCAGGTTGTAAAGGGGGAAATTTTCCAGAAAACTGAAATCCAATTCGTACGATTCGAGCAATTCCGGTTACTATTGGGGAATCACTTATTCGAGTTATTTATTGTTCTTCACATACCAGGTACGATTTCTCGTACTCTGATACTTTTGCTGATTGACTTATGAGATGTTTTCGAAAAACGTTAACTAAGTTTAAGAGGAATTTCTAAAAGGAAATGGTTGTGTGACTAACTCAGCTTGTGTGACTAACTGAGCCTTGAATGTGAAACTCACTTGGGTATTAGTTCCTTCTTTTTGGTTGTTCCATTAGACATTGACTGCTTAGGGTTTACGCTTATGCACTCTGTAGGACTAAGTGTTTTGGTATTGCTCTGGGTAGTTAGTGATCTGGTGGGAATTTGGAAAAAGGTCAATTTTGGTAAATTCTTCTTTTGACTCTAGATATCGTTTCATCCATGAGCTGGTTCTTGGGGTTTCGACGTGTGCGCGTCTTCAATGGTAACATTGAGAGGCTATATATCCCCTGTCCCAAAAGGGACATAGTAGACAGTGAGGGGATGTATATCCCCTGTCCCAAAAGGGACGTTGTAGACAGTGAGGGGCTGTATATTCCCTGTCCTAAAAGGACGTACTTGGTGGTGGGGGCCATCTCTCCTAGTTGAATTATTCCACTCTTGAGTTATTGGTTCTTGGATATATCTTATCATTCCTAGTCCTTTGTGACTATCTGAGTCTTTCTACTCCTAACGAGAATTGGATTTAACTAAGGCATTGGATGTTCACTAACACATGGTGTGGTTTTGTTTCACTAACTTTACCTTTCTGTTATTCATCTTTATTCTTAACTTGTTATCTTGATTTGGTGATTTGTGGAATGCCTTGCTCCTCTGTGTGGTTTAAGTGATTTCTTTCAAGCTATTATTTATTTAAGAGTTGTATTATAAGTTTTTTTTGGAGCATCGTACCAGTTCCATTCCAGGGAACTGACCCACCGCTCTCGGGGTGGGCTGTTTGGTTTTATCTTGCAGGTATGAGTTACTTTACATGTGGCCACGAAGAGAACGAGTGATTGGGATGGGATTAGGTGTTGTGGAGAGTTTATGTGTTTTATTTCTGTTTTATTTTTGTTAAGTTTTCTCAAGGTTCAGGCCGTGACAATTGTAATCTTTAAGTTGTAATTGGTGAGGTTTGGTGCCGGGTGTTTGGAACCCGATGGTCTGTACACCTTTAGTATTTTATTTCTGCTATAAATATGTTAAATAGGGGCGTTACAGAAATTGGTATCAGAGCGTAGTTACGCTCTGAACCCGAGAAAACAAGCCGAGTGAAATACTTAGATTATAGGTGCACTTAAAACTGGGGAACTGGGGTAGAATTGGGAAGTGAGAATTCCAGAAAGGCGCGTGACCCTTACCCCATACTTACGTACTTCACGTACCTACGAACCGTCCTTAGGACGTTATAAATATTTAATATATTACTTCATAGATATTTAGACTCAACAATACGCCTTCTAAGTAACAAAACCGTCATACCAGCTAGATGTCTCGAAGAGGAGGAAGAGGAGGAGCTGGTCCCTCAGGAGGCTATGAACCCGACACTGTCACCCCAGAGGTCATAGCGCAGATTGTGACAGCTACATTAGCTCAGCAGCAGGCTTAGATCCCACAACCACCACCGCCACCACCTAATGGTCCCCGGGAGTTCAACTGGCTGAAGGCAGTTAACGACCTTCGTCCCCCAGTCTACGAAGGCCAGCCATAACCGAATACTTTAGAGAGATACATCGACGAGATGCAGAAGGCCTTCACCTCTCTGCACGTTCCAGCGGGTCGCCAGGTGGACATAGCGGCCTACTGTAACACCCCAACCCGAAATCCAATAACCTGAACGATGATAGCTCCCAAAGATAACTAGAAATGCAGCGGAAAATATATACATATCAACGGGTGGTGCTACAATGCCGCTAGTCACCCATGTGACTAACAAGGCTAACTCCAAATAACTTACAAATGCTACAGTCAGAGCGCTGAATACAAACCTCTTAAAACAACAAAAGTCAATAATAAAAGTACAGTGCTTGTAAAATGATTCCTGGTGATAACAGTCCCCTGTCTTAATGCTACCCCACCTACACTCGGTCGGGCAATCTCTTCATTCTTCAGGTACCTGGAATTGTTTAGCCATGAAACGGCTCAGCAAAATAATTTGCCGGTATGAAATCGTGCAGCCCACAAGCTACTGGGCCACACCAACTATTTTGTCGAATGCATGCAAGTCATTTTTATAAAGCTGTAAATAAGCATCATAACATAATCATAACAAGCATTCATACAAGGACAATCATGTCACACAGAACAAGACTTCAGAAGGTCAAGTTAGATGTTCTATAATTGCTTGATAGTAGTCAGATCCACACAATGGGACTAACATGTACATAAGAGTTCATTAAACAGTGGAGGTATAGTGACCTCGTAAAACTCTATCTTCATAGAGTAAATTGGTCGGGTATGATAAACCCTTAGACGAGATGGGACTCTCGTACAAGTAGGTGGGTAATAATTCCCTCAGAAGATAACGTAGTTAACTCCTGTACTTAAAAAGATGGGTATATTACCCTCGAGAGAAATGCAGTCTTCCTCCCAACTTAATAATATTCCGGTACGGTCCCGGTGAGTGACATAGTGCACCCAAAACTTCCGTCGCGACGTATATTTGAATAGGAGACGACCTGAGACAGGTACAGCTCCTGTAGCATGCATGGCCAGAACAACTGGGCTCCTCGCTTATCGTAGTAGAGTATTGTTAGATGTCACACAAGGACATTAAGCAAGAACACAAAGTAATGTGTATTTTCAGTTATCACGATTAGGATAACGACGTTCGTTATAAAGTGAAGTTAGTGAGAAACTTGTGTACAAGTTCTCGGTATAGTAATTCGCAGGTATTTAATCCCACTGGTAATGTAGTGTTGTATGCGTGGAACATACACGTTATAGTTAGTAACATCACGCACATAAAATAACACAACAGTGCACAAGAGTAATACAACATTTTACATACAATTATCTTGGTCGTTAATTCAAACAACAGATAGCACACAAGCCGGTGTAATCCGGTAGAAAGCAGACTGCAACAATTTCATACCGTTCACCGTATACTGTACTTGTTTAGTTCCCGGTCAACGTCTGGTCAAACAATGTCCTAGAATAGGATTAATCTGAGAGTGTTAATTTATGTAACTATCGTATAATAATTTTATTGATTCATGAAACGATTTCATATTCGTTATTTCATGTGAGGTCTATTTCTTTATACTTAGGTAGTTTCTTTAACCTCTTACCCTTATTATTAATTAAGGTATTTACATATTTCCAAAACATGTAGTCTTTAATGTTTAAACTAAAAACTTACATTGTGTGGTAACTTCTTTTAATTACCTTTATTGGATATATAACTTATTTGTTATTCCTAGTGGTTTATCTTTAAAGCCTTAAATGTATATAACTATATTTTCACGTACCATTTATGTTACAGTTACATGTTTTACAATTGTCCAATTGACATAGTAATTTATAATTTTATCAATGACATTTATTGGTCACATGTTAATTAATTCTCTTCTTAACTTATTTTAAAAATATACTATAGCTCCAAATATTATTTGGTGTTTCCACATTAATTCCTTATATTCTTTTCCTTTCGATTTACTTGAAAATCTAAAATATATATATTTCATACACATGTATTATTTGTGATACATATATATAGTTGTCTAAATGACATAACCACTTAATAAATTCTCAAATTATATTTACATGTCTCACGTGGACATATTATTCTCATATCTTTTATTAATCATAGACTAACCCCGAATAATATTATTTCTTTTCCAAGTAAATTACTTGTACTTATATATCATATAGTTTTAATCCCATATATCCTTAAATCATAATTTTCTTTTCTAAATTTCTTAAATATCCATATAGGACCTACAATTATTTTTAATCTCATAAATACATCATACTTTTCGATTATTATATTATAACCTCTTTTATTTCATAAACTTTACATTAAACTCCAAAATACATTATAATACATAGTTTTATTTTCTTAATTAGTTATTCATTAAACTACCACTATAGATTTGGTAATTATTATTTGAACATCATAACTTTAATAAGGTACCAACTAGCCACATTTATTTTCGGCTAAGCCATGTAATTCCTTATAATTACATTTTACTCTAATCTCAGTATATTATATAGTTTTAATTCCCTATTTTATTATATTACAAAAACACCATTAATATTTTGGTATATAACTTTCAACATTATAACTTTTCAAAAATTACAATTTGGCCCCTCAAACTTTCGGCCTTAATACAATATTTTCTATATTTACAATTTAACCACAAAATCTTATAACCTTTACATAATGTCTTATAAACTATAGTTTTAATTTTAATTCTTCTTAATTACCGAATATATATATATATAAATTCTTAAATTATCAAACTAACCCAAAGTACTTCGGCTTTGGTCATGTACTTTCCATTAATTACATTTTCACCCCAAAACTTTATAATAGTTACTTAATAACTTATAAACTATAGTTTAAATATTTAATTCTTCAAAATTTCGAAAGTGAACTACATAATTTTCTTATTTACGAATTCGCCCTATATTAAGTTCCAAACTTTCATAATAACTTTTATAAATTACATAATAGCCCAAAACTTTATAAAGTGTTATTTTAACACTTGTTTAAATTATCTAAAATTCATAAACTTAATTCCTAACCTTATATTATATCATATATATCCCAAGAACACCTTTAACTCTCGGTTTTTATAATAAACACACCAACTTTGCAAAAATTACATTTAAGCCACATAACTTAATCAATTAGCCATTTAAGCACTAGTAAAATATTTTTAGCTCTCCAAACTTTATAATATAAGTTTATATACATAAGTAGCTCATTAAAACCTATTTATCACTTAGACCATTCGGCCATAATTAAATAGTGACTGTATAGTATATAAAAGTGGGTTTATAAGTCAAAATAATTATACATAAATTCATAAGAGTTATATAACTCATGTAAAAATTATTGTAATGTCTTTTATTGATTCTTAGCTCAAAATAGAGCATTTTTACCCTTGGTAATTCGGTTTGAATTTGTACCTAACATAGATAAATTTTGTGACACAAAAATGTGTCTTAAGGTAAATATTTTCCATATATGTTATAGATTATATTTTTGGTATATTATACCATGTAGTTTCGGTTTTATATAACCTAGGAGATGTACATAATTTTTGTATAATTTTTAGAAGCTTAACAAAGCTTAAAACATAAAGATTAACTTAGTAAACTTACTTCTTAACAAAGGTGGTTAAGTGCTTGAACTCTCCTTGAATCTCCAAGCTTTCTCCAAGGAAATTTTGATGCTCCACTTCGGTTATATGCAAGTGGTGAAGGAGTTTAGGAGTTAGATCTTCAATAAAGATCCTAAGTAGATTTGTAAATGGTTTTCCAAGAATTTATCTTAAGCTTTTTCTCCTTATAAATTCGGCTCACTTAAGGTGGATGAAGAACAAGCTTTCCTTCATGAAAATGAAGAAGGAAAGAACCTTAGAAGAGGTAGAAATCGGTTACACAACAAAATGTGCTTTAAGGATTTTCAAGCATGAAAACTACCTTAAGATAACCTTGAGATGCTCCTTGGTTTAATGTTGGTTTGGACAACCTCCTTGGAACATTAGTTGATGCCGAAATGCTATGGTGTGCTAGGAAGAGTTTTGCTTCAAGGCTTGACAAGAAATGCTAGGAAATTACCTTAAAGATAAAGATAGAAGTTAAAACTCCATTAATGGACTTAAGAGCTTCAAAGGAAGAAGATGAAGGAAGAAGAGAGAGGAGGGAGCCTTACCAAATCGGAAATGTTGAGTGCAAAGGAGAGAATGAGGCTAGGCTCACGTATAACATAAGATAATTTGGTTTGTTTTTGTTTTGTTAATTTTTTAATGTCATTTGACCATTCTTTTCTTTAGTTTATTCAATGAGTTATTGGCTCAATAAATGCCCATATTTCCAGCATGTGTTCGGCCATAATGCAAGACAAGGCAATGTGGAGGAAAATAATGTGAGCTAGAAGACAAGGTAAGAAAGTAAGGCTTTATTCCTTTGATTTTTTAATGTTTGTAACTTGTCTTCTTCTTCATTGTAGGTGGAAGATTTCAAGCTCAAATGGGGGGTCTCAATCGGTAATGAAGAGCCAAGGACAAGCATGTTAGGTCACTTGAATTATAAGGAATAAAAAAAGGTGGAATAAGAATCCACTTTTTACTTTTTGTATTTTGTTTTTGTCTAGCTCACATGGCCTTGTTCCATGGCATTATTTCGACAGCTTGATGGTCAAATGAGACCTACATACTTTGACATTAAGTATTCTAACACATGGGAAGGTGAGTCATCATGTCTTATGCCTTTTATAAATTTTTAATGTGAGTTTTATACTAGTTTTTGGACATAAAATAGGCCCCTATAGAGCACCTTGTTTGACACTGCTATTAATTGATTTAGAGGGTCATTTTAACCCTATTTAAGATTCTTAATTCGTGGCATGTCAAAAACTACAAGGTAATTGCGTAAAACGCGTTTTTGTGACACCCGAAGGTGTGTTTTTGTGCTCTAAGGATATTTTGTAAAATAAATTTTCTTTATGCGTTCCAAGTGTTTATAAACACTTATTATAGTAAATAAACATATATTAAGATGTTACATTGAGTTATATGGGGTTACATTAACCCGTGACATAATTTACGGGCCATCGGGACACTCCCGGGCAAAAAGGAGCGTTAAGAAATCCTCCTGTGGTTTTTGTTGAATTTTGAGAAACCACTTCATGGGTTCTCTTTAGAATGGTTAATAATGATGTTAGGAACTCTAGGAATTAATTTTATAGGAGTTCATGCCACCTCGGCACTCCTCTGGGCTTTTCGTGCTTTAAGGGGCGTGTGTGAGCACTCCCGAGCGTTTTGCGTTTTTGACTGAATATAGTCTAGAGAATATGTTTATATATTCATATAATGAGTGTATGACCATTTGGTTTAAGTTTTAGAAGGTCATACAAGGTCATGCTTGACCATATGTTTCTAAGGTGTTTTAGCGTTTATGGAGAAACGACCATTTTTACGTAACGTTCTTCTTGTCAAGATGTTTAGTGCGCATCTTTGACCTTTGATGAGTTATTATATCTTCATAATATATACAATAGGTGTAACATAAGTTGTTACATTTATCTAATTGTGTATTTCAATTTATTGTAGCATTTATAGATGCTTAGGCATTCGTAAAGTATTTACGTTGCTCGTTTGTATACACGTTGGTATTGTTCTTTTCTTGTTGACGCTCTTTATATCGAGCTAGTTATGCAAGAATTTTAGTCCTTGTTAATAATTGTACATGAACGTTTGTACGAAATTTAGTAAAATTACGCTAGTTAGCGTTTATGGTAAAACGACTGTTTTTCGTGTCGTTTGCATGCGTGAGTTTGCATGCGCACATGTAATAACATTAATTCACGTAACGTTTGCATGTATAGATTAGCATGTGTAACTAAAACGATCTGTTTCTAGATCAATTCTCCATTATTTAATAATAAACAAGTATTAATTAGATTCGGGGTATTTCACCTACTTTCTCCAGGGACCCGCGCATTGATGGTGGAAGACCGCCAGAGCTGAGCTGACTGCCCAGGCGGGCTTCAGCTTCCCAGCCTTCTTAGTGGCCCTGAGAGCCAAGTTCTATCCATCCTACCTGCAGAAGAGGATGAGGAGTGAGTTCGAGCAGCTGAAGCAAGGGAGTTCCTCTGTTGCTGAATATTATAATAAATTTGTGGAGCTGCTCGCTGTTATTGGAGAGAGAGCTTACGCTACGAGGTATATGGTGGATAAATTCCACACCGGCTTGAACTTCAGGATCCTAACTATGATCGGTTCCACCATAGGGATGACCCTACAGGTATGGAACATGATTTAGAATTTCTTATACGCAAAGATTCCCCACTAACATATATTGTCACCACAGGAGCTAGCGGATGACGCAAATGACTGCGAGACCACCATTGTCTACCAGGATTATATGCTAGGCAAGAGGAAGGGGGATGGAGAAAGAGGAAATAGAGGGAACTTTTCCCAGAACTATGAGAGGAAGGGAAAGTTTTACAAGGGTAGGAACGAGAAGGCCATGGTCCCCTCATATACTAATGCTGAGCCACTCTGCTCCCAGCCATTTAAGGGTGAGATAAATTAGAAACTCCAAAGTGGTTACATCTTGTTATCACAATTACTAACCTTGAGACTGAAACAGGGAACCAACTTGCGAGAAAGTTCTTCTGCAAGTGGTGCAAGAAGGACCACCCAGGCAAGGATTGTAAGGAAAACCTGGTGGACTGCAACCACTGCAGTAAGAAGGGGCACAGATCGTTCAAATGCTTCCTGAACCCGGATTCCAGGAACTACAAGCCACACACCGGGAACCCTGCTAGAGCCCCAGTTGCTACTACTACTGGAGGAGGTCGAGGTGGCACAGGAGGTGCTGGACCATCTACCAGCCGCCCTGCCCAGAGCCATCCGCAGAGGCCGGGACAGAACTACCCTCAAAGGCCTGGCAAGGCACCGATCCTTAACATGGTGGACCGCATCGAGGCAGCAAGTGATGACCCGAGTTCACCTGGTGAGGACTATTTTCCTCATGAAGAGGCTTAGACCCTTACTTTCTTTACATTCCGTTGGCTAGTTTTTTTTCTTTGTCAATGTAAAAGGGATGAACTATAAACCCTTCATTTTGTTTCGTTTCGAATCTTTCATTCCCAGTTGTGAACCTTGACTTATTTATTTAATGGCAATTGTTGTTCAGCTTTCGATATTTGCTTTCCTATTTTGCCATATTCCACACCAACAAGCCTTTTGAAGCCAACCACACCCACCAGAGAAGTGTGAGGTCTTGAGACCCGGGATGATCTTACTACGAGAGTACCTGACCCCAGCAGTTCAGTATGCATTGATCCTCAAGATCAGGGAGTTAGGTGTGAAGGAAGGAAATTTTTACACCCCTACCTTCAAGAATGGTTCAACCATGAAGGTGAAGATCATATGCCTAGGTAAGAAGTGAACCACACCACCAAGAGCTATGAAGAGGTGGAGGTGCCACCAATCCCGGAGGAACTGCAGTCCATCATTAGAGCTGTAGTTAAGGCAGCACAAGAATTGGAGGATGAGCCCGTCCCAGACCTAACCTCCGACGTGTGCATCATCAACTTCTATGGAAAGGAGGGTAAGCTAGGGATGCACTAAGACAAGGACGAATCACCAGAGTCCGTCACTAGAGGAGTTCCAGTAGTGTCCATATCACTTGGAGACGACGCGGAGTTCCTATTTGGTGATCAAAGGAGGATGGACCTTGCTACCAAGATCCTCTTGAAGTCGGGTGATGTACTGATCTTTGGTGGGGCAGCTAGACTCATCCACCATGAGGTGAAGAGAATCAAGCCCAACACAGCCCCCACACCCATCATTAACCAGACCCATATGAAACCGGGCCATATAAACCTAACCTTTAGACAGACCTAGCCTTGTACTTTACAGTTTCAGCATTGTAAATTTTAAGTTGCTCATGAAGCTTTCAATAAGAATGGGAAATTCTAAGAATTTTATTGCTTCATTGTAGGGGTTGGAAACTCAGGGATCAGGTTGAATGTGTTGAACCAGGCTCAAGTAAAGAGCAATGGAATGGTCATCACAGGTATAAACATTAACCCTAAGTAATTACCTTGGAACGTTTACCCAGAATCTTAAAAATCTATCCTATAATTTCAGGCACATTCCTAGTTAATGGAGTGGAGGCCACAGTCCTGTTTGATTCTTGTGCCTCTCACTCTTTCATATCACAAGCGTTCCATGCTAAGATCAATGCTTCCATAGAGGATATCCATGACTGCTCAGTCTTGCTGCCTTCCAGGGAGCTGATCAAGTGTAGTAAGCAGTGCAAGAATTTGAGCATACACATCAAGGGAGCAGAATTCCTTCTGGATGCCATAGTCTTCCCTGGCATGGGGTTCGACATAATTGTGGGCATGGACATGCTACAGCGGTACCGAGGCAGACTACACTGTGCAGAGCATCGTCTCCTCCTGAAGTCAGCTACAGGGATCACCGTGTCATACCGAATGCAACCCAAACAGCCGACTGTGAAGGTTGTATCGGCTTTATCCCTGATGAAGGAGGTGTCCAAGGGCGCTACCGCCTACTACTGTTATGCCCAGGATCTGAGGACGGATCCGAAATTCTAGAGTGATGTTCCCATAGTGTCGGAGTACCCTGACGTTTTTCCAGAGGAGCTACCAGGACTACCACCACTGAGAGAGGTTGAATTCAATATCGACCTCATACCTAGCATGGGACCGATTGCTAAGGCTCCCTACCGGATGGGCCCTGCAGAGATGGTTGAGTTGAAGAAGGAGCTGCAGGAGCTACTAGATAAGGGTTTGTTGGGGTAAAACCTAACGGCAAGTGTACCGGTCAATTCTAGCAAGTTTTAATAGAGAGTAATCCCTAAGTATCGAACCAGAGGAGGCGATGTGTCTAGTTTAAACTTTACTAACCGAATTAAAATAAAACAGGAAATTGGGGTTTGATTTGATGACAATTAAAACTGTAAACGGTATGCGAACAATAATAAGCAGGAAAAATAAATGTTGTGAAACTGATTTGGAGAAGAAGATCCCGGTTTACTACTGCACCCTAAATCCGTGATTCCTATCCCTAAGTGATTTAAAAGATAATTCTGAGTAAAACCCTAGAACTAAGATAATTTACCTCCGGTCTCCCGCTTAGCAAATACTAGTTAATAAAGACCGAATTCTAACTCTCGTTACGAACCCACTGTTTACTAACCGCCTTAAGAACAATCTAGTTTATTAGTCAATTAGCTATTTAGAGGAATTACCGTCTCTAAACTAACCGGTTATTTCCTGAATTCAATTGAAAGCCGCAGTCGTCACATATAAGCTAACAAATACTAATCCTTATAATTGGCCAAATTATAACGATTAAAGAAATTAAGCAAGGAAAATAACTTTACTCAATTAAATTGCATTAAATCACAAAGGAACAGGAATAGTCAATTTAGGGATACATAGCAAACCGAAATCTAAGGGAACTACTCAGCCATTGACATGTTTACAATAACTTAGTAATAATAGAGAACAAGAAGAAACTCTGTTCTGAGACTTCTGGTGAAGTCTCCGTGGTGAACCCCTTTCTGTGCCTGCTCCAAACTCCAAACCAGACTCCAAGCTCTCAAACTAATTCTCTGTGTTGTGATTATTCTGTGCGCTCTCAGATGTGTTCCTCACGATTGCCAGACTCTTCCTTTTATAGCAAAACAGGATTTATCTCTAATCTATCTCTAGTAAAAACGACGGCCACGGATGGTAAAAGATAGAATTAATTCCGTCAAACTCGAAACAGAATCTTCGCGCTCCGCTGGTAATGTTCCGGGTTTCAAACCCATATGCAAACCCGGAACATATGCAAATTTAGGCGGAAACTTCTCCGATTGGAATGTTCCGGGTTTCAAACCTATGTGCAAACCCGGAACACATGCAAATTTAGGCAGAAACTTCTCCGATTGGAATGTTCCGGGTTTCAAACCTATGTGCAAACCCGAAACAAGTCTGAAGTTAGGCAGAGAGTCGCCCTGGTATGTTCCGGGTTTCAAACCTGTAACACCCCAACTCAATCCAATTGTGGTCTCGCAACTTAACAATATATATATACAAATGTCACAGCGGAATTCCTTACAATCCAGGACCTTGCCACGGTCTGACTACAGAATATACCGAACATTAGTCTAACAACCTTAACCATTTACATAACCTTCTTACAATCCTCTCACCCTATACATTTTACTAACTCAATTGCCATACGAGTGTACATGCACAACTCGTAGGCCACACTGATCCCTTAACAGCTGTATCATCTTCTTACTCTTGCGACAGTCGCCTCCTGATGTTCACCTGTGTAGTAAAAAGAAGCCCCGAGGGGGTCAGCACGAATGCTGGTACTATCCTCTCATGGCCCCCAAGCTAACGTGGCTACACGACTAATTGTCGATAGCATGGAGGTTGATTAGATGCCAACATAATAGAAAGTGCAGTAAACAACAACTCAGATATGAACAATCAAAGTTCACACACAATGAACGACTTAAATGCGTTCCCTTAATTAGAGAGTTAGATATTTAACTCCTTAAGTAATGTTCTCTCTTAATCTTAGTCCATCCTTAACTTACCTCAATCTGATTCTTACCTTAATCTTAGAAACAACCATCCTTTAATCAGGAGTGGGTGTAGCTTATCTTAATCTTAATATTACAAACCATCCTTTAAAAAGGAATGGTTGCAACTTATCTTAACCTTACCTTAATCTTAATCTTAATAATACAAATCATCCTTTAAACAGGAATGATTGTAGCTTAACTTAATCTTAATCTTAATAATACAAATCATCCTTTAAACAGGAAGATTGTAACTTAACTTAATCTTAATCTTAATCTCATATACAAACCGTTCCTGGAAGGGATTGGTTGTAACTTATCTCAGTCTTAGAATACAAACCATCTTTAAATAGAGATGGTTGTATCTTATCTCAAACCTTATCTCAATCTTATCTCAGTTCTTATCTCAATTAAGTCAACCGTTCTTTTATTAGAATGGTTGTACCTTAATCCATTGTTTATCTGTCGGGTCACGTAGCCCTAACCAATGAGTTATCAGCTCCATTGGTTTACATAAACAACATTTATTAGAATTAGTTGGGCATTTAGGTAGATCCCACTACACCATCTCAGTATGCCTCCCTCCTAAAACAAGAAGTCCGAGGAGGTCGAGTCTATATGTCGACTCTAGGCGACGAGTCCGAGGACAAGTCATCTTTGGAAGACGGTATTTGATAAGGATACCGACTTCCCCCAACACATGTGCCGGTACCATTCCGGATTCCTCACTCAAGTTCAGTTAGTAATCTCAAGACCATGTTTGTTGGTCAACCTCTTTCGGTTCATATCGTCCCATTAGGGGGCGTTCCTTATTCTCACTCAATTTCTTACTAAACATTGGTTAGTAAGTTCTCACGGTATGTTGTGTTAGTTTTCAAACATCACACAACAATACAATATATATATATATATATACTCCGGTTGCATGCTTTATCTTGTTTAGTGAGCACACAAAACAAATAGCACACAGCCGAGGGACACCTCGTTAGCAAGCAGGTCACAAGAAGAAACAACTGTACCGTTCACCGTCGATCGTTGTTTGTTTAGCCTTCTTCGGGGCCCCAATTCACAAACCTAAAACATTCATTCAGTTTTAGGTTGTTAATTACTTAACTTAGTATGACTCACTTAGCTTGTTTAACTTACTTAGTTCCTTAATGATCCCCACCTAACACCTCTTAGGTCTTACACTTAATCTTACAAACTTAATTTTAAACTTTCAAGTTTATACTTAACTTAGCTTAATCTCTTAAGTTCTTAGGGTCTCAATCATTACAACCATACCAAAGGCATACCTTATTACCCATTGCCATTCTTAGAATTCAAAATTTCTTTTTTTTTTTTTTTTTAAGTGTTGAGGGTCGACCGACCCACCGACCGACCCAACCCCTGGGTCGGTCCATCACAGAAACTCTTCCGTCTTTTGAAACTCATCCGACCGACCCAAAGCTAAACCGACCGACCCAAAACCCTCTGGGTCGGTCCTCTGCCGAGACATTTTCCTTCGTTAAATTTTGCCCGACCGACCCCCACCGACCCATCCTTATGGGTCGGTCTATTGCCGAAACATTTCTGCTGGGTTAACAAGGTCCGACCGACCCAGAACTGGGTCGGACCCTGGGTCGGTCCACTACAGATTTTCCTCTTAAATTGCTCTTCCAATTCCAAACTCTTCCACAAGTGTCCTAATAGGTCCAACACCATCTTGGCACCTTAAACCCACCTTATAACCTCCTTTAAATACCTTAAATCATCCACCAAAATCCACCTTAGTCATTATGCATTTTTCCTTGCAATAATGCTACTCTTGTAATGCTTTCCTCTAGGTTTCTAGGTGGTGGTTCATACTTAATGTAACCACTATGCCAATGTTTTCCTCACCACTATAACATCATCTCCCAAGCATCTCTCACTATCTAAAACTCTTTCAAGCATTTACTAAAAGTTCCTTCACAAGCTTAAGCTTCCATACACCAACTCCTTATTTCCTTCCTAGATGTTTACCAACATTTGCCTAAGTTCTAAATACTCAATTACATTCTCTTGTTTCCTAAATCCTCCAAGGTAATGCCTAAGTCATTACCACTCATTACAACACCTTATCTTACTCCTTTTCATCAAGACAACCTCAAAGACTTCCTAGTACTTCCTTAATCATTAATTCCCCTTAGAACATATCTTAATCACCTTAACATCATACCTTCTCCTTAAACTTATGCTCAAGTCTTATGTTCCTCATCTCATGACTTTGGTGTGTTCAATACACCCACCTAAACTCTAAATTCCTCATAGACCATTCTAGGTCATATTGATTCACCACCTTCACCTAAACACTTATTTTCTACTCAAATTTTGCCATAGCTCCTCTAGTATATTCTCATGCCCAAATGCATTGTTTTTCTCACACAATAACCTCACACACACCAAGTCCTTTCTCATCACAATTCCTCATCCAAATCAACTCATTCACATCATACTCAATATATTGCAATAATCTTAAATTGCATAGCACTAAGGCTCTTAAATGACATGGCTCTTAGGCCCTTAAATGACTTAAACTTAACACTGAATTTCCCACATATAAAGCTTTCAACCTGCAAATACACCATCAATCTCATAGTAGTTATAATGCTCTTAAAATCCACCTTAAACTTATATTACTAACCCATTCTCATTAGCTCCTTAATCACAAGTTCATAAGCTTGTTTAAGTTCTTTTTCCTTAGGTTATATAACCCAATACACAATGTAAGCTCTAAGCCACATTGGTATTTATCTAAAACTCATTCCTTAATCTTAAACCACCATTAGGTAAGCATTTTACCTTGTTTCCTCAAGCTTATCTCAATCTCCTCCTTAGACCTTCTTCTTGAATGAATATCGGCCACCACTCAAACTTCTCTTGCCAATGTTCTAATCAATAACCAATGACTCATATGAGCACTAAACAATACACTAACCTTAAGGAGTAAACCCTAGGTTAAAAATGTGTTCTAAGGTATTAAACTGAATGTTTTACCTTGGATTCTCAAAGCAAGCTTGGATATGAATTAAGTAGGACCTCCTCTAGCCCTTGGAGAATAGAATCAAGCTAGAACAATGGATAAAAATGAATCCCCATGAGAAGGAATTTTCGGTAATGTGTAGAAATGGTGGAAACATGGTTTTTCTTACATTTTCCTTACCTTAAGAGAATGGAGAAGCTAATGAGCTCTTCAAACTTGATTTTCCCCCATCAATGGAGTTTTCTCATGGCACCAAAATGGAGCTTTGAAAGATTTGAAAAGATAGAAAGATAGGTCTTGACCTAACTAATAATATGTGTTTAGTTTTTGATTTGGAGCTAAAATGAGCAAGTTGTTGCCAAAGCAAGGTGAAGCAACAATGGAGGCTGGCTGGGCACGGTTTGGAACAGAGAAAACAAGAAGAAACCGTGGGTGAAGAGAAGAAATGAAGAAGAGAGGAGAGAGGTAGGCTAATATAAGGTATTTGCTTTAATAAAGCAAATAGTACTCTTTACTTATCTCTTCTTTTCTTTTCATTTAATGACTCATGTGGTGACTCCCCATCTTAGAAAACCGGCCCCCTCCTTAAATAAGGCTAACATGGTCTTTGTTGACCAATTAATTGACTTATATTGATTATGTCTAACTAGCACTAAATAGTTACTATTCACTAATCAAGGCACATAATCGGGAAATTTTTGATTTCCCATTGATTTAGACCTCCTAATGTGATACTAATTAGTACACATGTTGATTAAAGAGTAATGATGGACATTTAGCCACTCAAAACTCAATTCTAAGACAATTTCTCAAAAATGTGCTTTAAGAATTCTTAAAGCACATTTTGTGTTTTAACTTGTTTTCAAGCTTGGTTTTCTTTGCTAATTGATTTAAAATGACCATTAGGATATTACTAAGGTCTTATCATGATATTTGGGTACTCACCCAAGTCTCTCCAAGCTTAGAGCACGTTTTTGCCCTGATTGCCTTTAAGGCACTTTCTTATGTTTTCCCTTGGTTTAAATTGTCTACCAATCTTTCTAAGGCATATTTTAGCCTTACTACATCATGATTTGATGTTTACTTAGCATACTTAGG
This sequence comes from Limonium bicolor, assembly GCA_023374045.1. Classification (NCBI taxonomy): domain Eukaryota; kingdom Viridiplantae; phylum Streptophyta; class Magnoliopsida; order Caryophyllales; family Plumbaginaceae; genus Limonium; species Limonium bicolor. The sequence continues at coordinate 238,768,269 of CM041780.1, forward strand.
TTTGGGGTATTTCAATCTACCCCCCTTAAAAGAACTTTGTCCCCAAAGTTCCCATGCATCTTTTCTTTTTAGAATACATGTCTTACCTCATTCCTTAGATCATATAGATCATACTTATGTATACTTAATCTCATTGGATCCTTAAGTCCACCATATGCTTATTTTTAAATATCACACAACATGCTTAAGCATGTGTAGCACTCAAAATTCCTTTTTTCCTTTTGATGATTAAAACATTCACATAACTTCCAACGTATTCTCCCATGTCACCGGTCCGTAGACAATGGCTCATTCGTCCTCGTCACCATGGGCTAGAATACAAAACACGCTGCTCTCCCCATGTCACCGGTCCGAAGACAAAGGCTCGTGCGTCCTCGACTTCATGGGCGAGACTCAGTAAAAAGGTAATCCTTTTTACGAGGTCATGTGAGGAATAATTCCTCTAATTAAAAATACAAGCAACTCCAATTTCATTTTATCCTAAGGCCTCTATCCTTAGTGTGATTTACTTGTGACCACTGGTAGGGAGTTTCAGGAATAATCCTACCCTGATGTGATCAGCATCAGTGTAGAACCATCTTTCCACTCCAATTTGTGTTCGGTTTCCCTTGATCCCTAGAAAATCAAGTTCCACCTCCCACGTCATTTTCAAACATCAGTTAATTCACTCATGTCCAATTTTCTATCTTTTTAGTTCTTCTAATCATAATCAATACATCTCCAAAGTGTGGACTCAGTCCATCAACATTCCCCATTCATCTCTTAGTAATTACCTCAAGACTTAAATTCCTACTAAGTTCTATATCAGTCTCATATCAACTTCCACTGTCTCATACCACATAGCATTACCATATCCTAACTCACAATCATATCAAATGATATCTCATAGTGTTATCTTATTCTTATCTCACACATAGTCTCATATCGACTTATACCTCATATATTCCTTATTCCTTAAGTCTCCTTAATCCTCTTCCTTAATTCTCTTAACTTGTACTCACACCGGAGTTAACAAGATAGGTACTTAATATGTATGGTATTCACATCTTCTGTGTGCAATAACCATGGTTTATCTTAAAATGTTTATGTAAAACATATTCTCAAATTATTTTGTGCTATGCACATCGTAGTTTATGTACTCAGTACACAAACATACGCTAAGCGGTTTTCGCTCTACCCCCCTTAAAATGGATTACGCCCACGTAATCAACATCATCTTGAACATAAGTTCAAGATGTCTAATTCTTACCAAGCATTCTAGCTTCCACGTCATCTATCTTACTTATAATTCGATCAGAAATGACTTAGTCCTGTATCGAGGATTCTTAACGGTACTTATACCGTTTCCTTAACTTAGTTTGGTCTAATCTCAAAGGTAGTGATCTGCTAGCTTCCGCTGCACCACTCTGATAATCTTAGGCTTAATTGTCTCAATGGACACGTGTTATCTTTATATATACACGGCCTTAATGAGTTGTAACTCGTCTATCCATTCTCCTTGAAGATCTTACGCTCATACTCTTAGTATTTTCTCGAATGTCTAAATTGTTCTCCCCAACTGACCTTTGGTCTGAGGATGATTCTTAGTCTGAAACTACTGTTTAGTGCATAACGCGCTTTACAGTCTTAATCCCTTACATCTTAAGACATGTCCAATGTCTGTACTTAACAATCCGTGCTCGCACTTCATAGTCCTTAATTATCTGTTCTCTGGTTCCTCTGTTTGCTGGTTCAACTGAATCTTCTCTTCGACTGTTTGTGGTAGTAGCTGCTCTTGTGTGATCTTGCGTCGTTGTCCGTGGTACGGAGTCGACTACTTCCCGTGTTCCTTACACCACTCGTTCACATGCATGGGGTACCTTACTGGTACATTACTACTTACCCAACTAACTCATAAATGAGCGTGTCAGGCCTGCAAGCCCCTGTGGGGTGCAGTCGTCCCACGTCTCGTTTTAGTAAACTCATAGTGTCCGTCACACGTTTAGCTATTGCTAATTATGAAGTATTCTGTTGTCGATCTCCTCTTCATCGTTCCATAATAACATTTATTGTTCTTCTTGAAGTTAATCAAGGAAATCCATTTACTGTTCTTGGGTATGGTATGCTCCAGCTCCTTTCTGTATTCCGTATTGATTCCATCTTAATAGCTTAGGTCTCTTTCCATGAGCCTCTTATCTTCTTCCTCATATTTGCTACTGGAATGCACTTCCAGTTCCTTAAGGAATGGGTAGTGTGCTTCCTGTAAATCTTACCTAACTAGGTCCAGACTACTGGCATCAATGCAGTTCGTCTACCATCTTATTTTTACTTATACTGGTCTTAACTCATAAATCTAATTGCCTCATGTCATGGTCGCCTTACCGCGCACCATGACTTAATCCACTTATCTAACTATTGTACTTACGACCACTACTACCGTGGTAGTTGGCCTTTACCATGTTGCCCATTAATGGTGCAACCTCTTACTCACTTATTCTAATGTCTTACCTTACTCAATCCCTTCTTGGTGTAAACACACTGGGAGTTCTCTCATTCCGGTGTATGGCGTTGCCGTACGGTGTTGTAAAATAGTTGACTCTTGATGTAAGATGTTCTGCTCCAATCTCAGATTCGTAAGTAGGCTAATTCTTTCGCTTTCTTTCATCCTTAGTGATGTTGTCTACCATGTAGTTTAACTGGTTACTGAAGAATTATCCACTGAATCAGCTCTTCTGAGCATCGATCAATTACGTGCCACAATGTGCAGTCACAATGTTTATTCTGACCATTACAATTCTTACATCCTGGGTGTTGGATATGGGGTCTATCTGTGCGACCTTCCTTATTACTCAAGCGTATCTGGTATGTTCTAAAGTAATCTCAAGGTTCATAGTTTCCATTTTCTAAATAAAGTGTATTTATCTCTAATAGTGAAAGCCCTTTTGAGGGGTTCATTCCCACTCATGGCCTCACAACAAGGAGAGGTATCCCCACCCTAAAAGGCATGGTTCGTTCTCCGCTCCTGTCCTTAGCATTATCTCAATATTCTCATTGGTACCTTTTCTTGGTATTGTTTTTCCCAATCTAAATTATAGGTTTGGTAACCGTTCATATCTACGCATTGTAGTTCCTCATGGCTTAAATAAGCTCTCTTATAACTTACTGCGCCTCGGGCTCTGATGTGGTTAACATCCTTGGCTCGTAGGCTCCTAATGCTTAATGTCTCAGTTCATTATTTGTACTCTTACTCATCTGCAGGTCTTCCTTATGAGATTGTGGTTCTGGAACTTCATCCACCGTTAGGTTACATACTAAATGTAATATCGGGTTTCATGGTAAGTTGCTGCATCCTGCTTCCGGCTATGGAAGTTGTTCAGGTGTTCTGAGGTTACTTAATGTCTTTGACAATGCTGTCATTTTATTAGACTTATGTCTTTTAATAGTCAAAGTTAGGTTCGCATTAGGCGTTTGCCTTAAGGTGTCAAGTTGGATATCATCCAGTCATCTTATACTCCTCTCAACGCTTCGTTCAACTTCTGTTGACTACGCCACCCGTTGATGACAATCATACTTGGGTGTTAATGAGTTAGACAACAGTACTGTCATTCATCAGTTTGTTCGGCTCGACTATGCCCGCTCTGTGGGGTAGTCCTCTGAGCTTTCCTTTTCCAGGGTTGTACGACTTTAATCTTAGTAGGTTATAGCTTATGTTTTTCTTTTATCCTTGATTTCCGGGTTTTCCAACATCTTCATTGAAGAATGTTGTTATTGGTGTCCTTAATGGTCACTCTGGAGTCTTATCCCGTTTTCGTTGTAAGTCGATGCTTCAACAGTCTCAATAGTATCTTATAATACATCCCTTGTATATCATTGCTTATATAGTGTTTTTGCTCGCGATACCGAGCAATCTCTTAGGTTTTCCCCTTGAGTTTGAGATTGGTGTTTTACCTACTGTCGGTTGTTGTTGTAGTGGGTTATACCGTTGCTAGTATTTATATGGTTTAGTATTTCATCTAAGCTCAGCTCCCTGCTGGCTGATGTGTCGGTTCATCTCATCATGGTCAGGCCGTCGGGCCTTTCCAAGGTCTTATTTTTCTGTTCTTATGGATTTACAATCCGGTATAATATGTACACACTGTAGTGTTCTTTTATCTCGCCTGATGGCTTTCGTGTGGCTTAACCGTGGTAGCACTTGCTATGGCAAGTGCGCCATGCAGGATGGGTTATTGGTACAAGGTACATCGGTAGCGACACCTCCTTCTAATTTCCATGTAATTGGTAGTCCTCGGGACTCCTTCGATAATCTTATTTTGGATAACTCCATCCGGCAGTTTCCTTGTTGTTTGACAGTACTGTCATTACCAGGGCGTTCCTCTTTCTGAGGGAACCCCTTAATATTTCCTTATGTCTTAATCCTCGCCCTTGTCTCCACACATCTTGTTGTGGTTACTAGTAATGATTGTCCTTTAGGCACTACATCGTAGTCCTATTTCGGTAAACCATTTATATGAGTTCCCGTTCCTTAACTGGACCTTCCAGTAATCTTAATCCTCATGCTCTGTATTATTCACTGTTATTCTCCTTCGGACCACTGTCCGGTACTCATTCTTTCCTTTTCCTTTCTATTGCACCCGTAGTGCTTTCCTTATCATTGGTATGGCGGGTTATTTCGACTGCGTAGCATGTCGACCCATGTTGCCGGTAATTACCGTTCCCTTACTGATAGTATTCCATAGGTAGCGCTGTTCTCTGTTGCGCTCCATTAAAATCTCCCAATTCTCCATAACTGTTGTACAAGTTGTTTCTCGTATTGCTTACTGTTAGCTAACTGCCAGATCGGGTTTCCCCGAGTAAGAGAAGGCTTTCTTCTCTCTGGCGTTTGTTCCACATATTTAGGGTTAGGGATGTGGAGGGCGGGCCTAGGTACTATGGATATCCGGTAAACACCGGGAGTCCTGGCTAACGCACCTCACACTCTATCTCTCAACCCTTAACCCATAACTCAATCTCAACCTCAATATCTCCTAAGTTCGGTAATTCCTTGTCTTCAGAGCGTAACTACGCTCTGATACCACTTTTTGTAACACCCCAACTCAATCCAATTGTGGTCTCGCAACTTAACAATATATATAACATGTCACAGCGGAATTCTTTACAATCCAGGACCTTGCCACGGTCTGACTACAGAATATACCGAACATTAGTCTAACAACCTTAACCATTTACATAACCTTCTTACAATCCCTCACAACCTATACATCTTACTAACTCAATTGCCATACGAGTGTACATGCACAACTCGTAGGCCACACTATCCCTTAACAGCTGTATCCTCTTCTTACTCTTGCGACGCCGCCTCCTGATGTTCACCTGTGTAGTAAAAAGAAGCCCCCGAGGGGGTCAGCACGAATGCTGGTACTATCCTCTCATGGCCCCCAAGCTAACGTGGCTACGACGACTAATTGTCGATAGCATGGAGGTTGATTAGATGCACAACATAATAGAAAGTGCAGTAAACAACAACTCAGATATGAACAATCAAAGTTCACACACAATGAACGACTTAAATGCGTTCCCTTAATTAGAGAGTTAGTATTTAACTCCTTAAGTAATGTTCTCTCTTAATCTTAGTCCATCCTTATCTTACCTCAATCTGATTCTTATCTTAATCTTAGAAACAACCATCCTTTAATCAGGAGTGGATGTAGCTTATCTTAATCTTAATATTACAAACCATCCTTTAAAAAGGAATGGTTGCAACTTATCTTAACCTTACCTTAATCTTAATCTTAATAATACAAATCATCCTTTAAACAGGAATGATTGTAACTTAACTTAATCTTAATCTTAATAATACAAATCATCCTTTAAACAGGAATGATTGTAACTTAACTTAATCTTAATCTTAATCTCAATATACAAACCGTTCCTGGAAGGGATTGGTTGTAACTTATCTCAGTCTTAGAATACAAACCATTCTTTAAATAGAGATGGTTGTATCTTATCTCAAACCTTATCTCAATCTTATCTCAGTTCTTATCTCAATTAAGTCAACCGTTCTTTTATTAGAATGGTTGTACCTTAATCCATTGTTTATCTGTCGGGTCACGTAGCCCTAACCAATGAGTTATCAGCTCCATTGGTTTACATAAACAATATTTATTAGAATTAGTTGGGCATTTAGGTAGATCCCACTACACCATCTCAGTATGCCTCCCTCCTAAAACAAGAAGTCCGAGGAGGTCGAGTCTATATGTCGACTCTAGGCGACGAGTCCGAGGACAAGTCATCTTTGGAAGACGGTATTTGATAAGGATACCGACTTCCCCCAATACACATGTGCCGGTACCATTCCGGATTCCTCACTCAAGTTCAGTTAGTAATAGTCTCAAGACCATGCTTGTTGGTTAACCTCTTTCGGTTCATATCGTCCCTCATTAGGGGGCGTTCCTTATTCTCACTCAATTTCTTACTAAACATTGGTTAGTAAGTTCTCACGGTATGTTGTGTTAGTTTTCAAACATCACAACACAATATATATATATATACTCCGGTTGCATGCTTTATCTTGTTTAGTGAGCACACAAAACAAATAGCACACAAGCCGAGGGACACCTCGTTAGCAAGCAGGTCACAAGAAGAAACAACTGTACCGTTCACCGTCGATCGTTGTTTGTTTAGCCTTCTTCGGGGCCCCAATTCACAAACCTAAAACATTCATTCAGTTTTAGGTTGTTAATTACTTAACTTATATGACTTACTTAGCTTGTTTAACTTACTTAGTTCCTTAATGATCCCCACCTAACACCTCTTAGGTCTTACACTTAATCTTACAAACTTAATTTTAAACTTTCAAGTTTATACTTAACTTAGCTTAATCTCTTAAGTTCTTAGGGTCTCAATCATTACAACCATACCAAAGGCATACCTTATTACCCATTGCCATTCTTAGAATTCAAAATTTCTTTTTTTTTTAAGTGTTAGGGTCGACCGACCCACCGACCGACCCAACCCCTGGGTCGGTCCATCACAGAAACTCTTCCGTCTTTTGAAACTCATCCGACCGACCCAAAGCTAAACCGACCGACCCAAAACCCTCTGGGTCGGTCCTCTGCCGAGACATTTTCCTTCGTTAAATTTTGCCCGACCGACCCACCGACCGACCCATCCTTATGGGTCGGTCTATTGCCGAAACATTTCTGCTGGGTTAACAAGGTCCGACCGACCCAGAACTGGGTCGGACCCTGGGTCGGTCCACTACAGATTTCCTCTTAAATTGCTTTCCAATTCCAAACTCTTCCACAAGTGTCCTAATAGGTCCAACACCATCTTGGCACCTTAAACCCACCTTATAACCTCCTTTAAATACCTTAAATCATCCACCAAAATCCACCTTAGTCATTATGCATTTTCCTTGCAATAATGCTACTCTTGTAATGCTTTCCTCTAGGTTTCTAGGTGGTGGTTCATACTTAATGTAACCACTATGCCAATGTTTTCCTCACCACTATAACATCATCTCCCAAGCATGTCTCACTATCTAAAACTCTTTCAAGCATTTACTAAAAGTTCCTTCACAAGCTTAAGCTTCCATACACCAACTCCTTATTTCCTTCCTAGATGTTTACCAACATTTGCCTAAGTTCTAAATACTCAATTACATTCTCTTGATTCCTAAATCCTCCAAGGTAATGCCTAAGTCATTACCACTCATTACAACACCTTATCTTACCCTTTTCATCAAGACAACCTCAAAGACTTCCTAGTACTTCCTTAATCATTAATTCCCCTTAGAACATATCTTAATCACCTTAACATCATACCTTCTCCTTAAACTTATGCTCAAGTCTTATGTTCCTCATCTCATGACTTTGGTGTGTTCAATACACCCACCTAAACTCTAAATTCCTCATAGACCATTCTAGGTCATATTGATTCACCACCTTCACCTAAACACTTATTTCTACTCAAATTTTGCCATAGCTCCTCTAGTATATTCTCATGCCCAAATGCATTGTTTTTCTCACACAATAACCTCACACACCAAGTCCTTTTCATCACAATTCCTCATCCAAATCAACTTATTCACATCATACTCAATATATTGCAATAATCTTAAATTGCATAGCACTAAGGCTCTTAAATGACATGGCTCTTAGGCCCTTAAATGACTTGAACTTAAACACTGAATTTCCCACATATAAAAGCTTTCAACCTGCAAATACACCCATCAATCTCATAGTAGTTATAATGCTCTTAAAATCCACCTTAAACTTATATTACTAACCCATTCTCATTAGCTCCTTAATCACAAGTTCATAAGCTTGTTTAAGTTCTTTTTTTTTTCCTTAGGTTATATAACCCAATACACAATGTAAGCTCTAAGCCACATTGGTATTTATCTAAAACTCATTCCTTAATCTTAAACCACCATTAGGTAAGCATTTTACCTTGTTTCCTCAAGCTTATCTCAATTCCTCCTTAGACCTTCTTCTTGAATGAATATCGGCCACCACTCAAACTTCTCTTGCCAATGTTCTAATCAATAACCAATGACTCATATGAGCACTAAACAATACACTAACCTTAAGGAGTAAACCCTAGGTTAAAAATGTGTTCTAAGGTATTAAACTGAATGTTTTACCTTGGATTCTCAAAGCAAGCTTGGATATGAATTAAGTAGGACCTCCTCTAGCCCTTGGAGAATAGAATCAAGCTAGAACAATGGATAAAAATGAATCCCCATGAGAAGGAATTTTCGGTAATGTGTAGAAATGGTGGAAACATGGTTTTTCTTACATTTTCCTTACCTTAAGAGAATGGAGGAGCTAATGAGCTCTTCAAACTTGATTTTCCCCCATCAATGGAGTTTTCTCATGGCACCAAAATGGAGCTTTGAAAGATTTGAAAAGATAGAAAGATAGGTCTTGACCTAACTAAGAATAATATGTGTTTAGTTTTTGATTGGAGCTAAAATGAGCAAGTTGTTGCCAAAGCAAGGTGAAGCAACAATGGAGGCTGGCTGGGCACGGTTTGGAACAGAGAAAACAAGAAGAAACCGTGGGTGAAGAAGAAGAAAAATAAGAAGAGAGGAGAGAGGTAGGCTAATATAAGATATTTGCTTTAATAAAGCAAATAGTACTCTTTACTTATCTTCTTTTCTTTTTCATTTAATGACTCATGTGGTGACTCCCATCTTAGAAAAACCGGCCCCCTACCTTAAATAAGGCTAACATGGTCTTTGTTGACCAATTAATTGACTTAATTGACTTAGTCTTAACTAGCACTAAATAGTTACTATTCACTAATCAAGGCACATAATCGGGAAATTTTTGATTTCCCATTGATTTAGACCTCCTAATGTGATACTAATTAGTACACATGTTGATTAAAGAGTAATGATGGACATTTAGCCACTCAAAAACTCAATTCTAAGACAATTTCTCAAAAATGTGCTTTAAGAATTCTTAAAGCACATTTTGTGTTTTAACTATTTTCAAGCTTGGTTTTCTTTGCTAATTGATTTAAAGTGACCATTAGGATATTACTAAGGTCTTATCATGATATTTGGGTACTCACCCAAGTCTCTCCAAGCTTAGAGCACGTTTTTGCCCTGATTGCCTTTAAGGCACTTTCTTATGTTTTCCTTGGTTTAAATTGTCCACCAATCTTTCTAAGGCATATTTTAGCCTTACTACATCATGATTTGATGTTTATTAGCATACTTAGGTTTGGGGTATTTCAAAACCAAACCTCAAACCCGGAACAAGCCTGAAATTAGGCAGAATGTTCTGCGTTTGACTCTGGTTTGACTTCCCATGTTGCTCTAACCTCTGAAATCTTCATTCAAGCACTTTGTTGGTATTTATCCTGAAAACATATGAAATCGATCATTGGAGACAAATATAACAATGAAGAGTAATTAAAGCATTAAAGAGGAAAGTTAATGTCATAAAGTAGAAATTAAGCATGAATTAGTCTAGTAAACTTAGACAAATTCCTGACTTATCAACTTCCTCACACTTAATCTTTGCTTGCCCTCAAGCAAATAGAAACATACTAAAGTCTTACAGAAGGGAGCCGTCAGTTCAGAACTGTGCACAAGGAGATCTAATAATGAAAAGCAATCATAGAGAACAATGATCCACACTTGCAGGTTTTCATAAACAGTGAATTGAGAAGTATTTTGCAAGAGCTTAAGGCACATAGTAAAACCACTGACTCCAATTTCACTCAGGGACTACTTTCCAATTAACTTTCCACAATCCATGGACGACAAGGGGTGAGAAGTAATATCTTATTCCATATTACCTTTCATCACCACGTACTCATAATCAAGAAAGATTTTGCACTTTGCATTTGAAATTAGCAAATTTCTTCAACTTTCTAAACAAGCATTAACTTTCTCTTTTGTATCCCTCAGACTTTTCTCTCCATTCATGTAGCGGTGTTGGGTCTTCTATCCCAGATCAGATGACCTTAGGTAGATGGGTGATGAGGCACCCCAAGGACTTAATTACCAAATGGGCGAGGCCTGTTTTCTGGGTTAAAAGTTCGATTAGAGGAGTACCTTGCCTTTGTCCTTCCTTCCTTTCATTCAATAATCATTCCCAAAGTCCCCAAGTGAAATCAAAATCAAATAGTTGCACTAATAGGCTTAACTTTTTAAAGAAGAAATAGACAAACATTAGTTAAAACTGTACATACAAGAAGTGCAACCAGACTTCCCACAACTGTTTTCCACCTCCGACCTCATAAGAACTAGTGCTACTCGTGCGGTGTTCCAAACCAACTTAACCAACCACTGAATAAGACTCAGGTATGTTATGCAACCAAAATATTTTTTTGAGGGCCAACAAAAATATTGTGCAAATGGAATGATTGTCTTGAAAGAAAATTGGTCAAAATTAGCACATTCGAATGAAATTGAACATGAAAATGAGTATGTGCAATTTCCCTTCCTCACACTTAAAACTTAGCAATGGCCTCATTGCTTCATGAAAATGATTAAGATGGAAGGAAAACAAAAATTTCCAGAAAACAACGTTTGAAAATAAAAGAAGTTAGAAAATCACGCCCCTGGGGTATGGTGAGGACAACGTCCTCACACTTATGTAAAACAGCGGGGTGTTGAATTCTGCAGAAATTCGACAGAGATTCCTTGGGTCTGGAGCAATGGCGAAAAACAACACAGGCGAGGTCGGGGTTTGGAGCGGCGTGAGGTTGAAGAAGGAAGCAAATGAGGGATCTAGGTCGCGCGCCCCGCTCTTGTTCCGCTGAAGACTGGGTCCGGGTTTCAAACCTGTATGCGAACCCGGACCATATGAAATTTTAGTCAGAAGCTGCACCGCATACGCGGTCCGGGTTCCAAACCCTTCCTCAAACCCGGATGGCTTCAAAAATATGCCAGTGAGTAAAGCGCCTGTGCGGTCCGGGTTTCAAACCCGTCTTCAAACCCGGACGGCATCAAAAACACGCCAGTAGCCTCGCTCAGCTGTTGATCCGGGTTCCAAACCCAGCTCCGAACCCGGACGATTCTTAAAAGTTCCCAGAAACTCACATAGATGACAGATGTACCTCCAAACTCCTGAATTCACCTTAAAAACCATGTAAAACTAAACAAAACATGTCTAATACGCACGTTAGCCCCAAAAATCAAAAACAAAAAACGTACGAGAAGTAAACAAAAACGAAAATAAGAAAACTCACAAAACTGGGTTGTCTCCCAGCCAGCCGCCCGTCTTTTCGGTCTTTGGCTAGACCATGCCTCATTCTCTCAAGAGGCTTCAGATGATTGGGCTGTCTTAGGGTCCCAGCGACAAGAAGTTCGAGATGCTTCCAAAACTTGTTTTGAAGATCTACCAGCATAAAACAGTAGTTGCTCACCTTCTGCATTCAAAGTGATCGTACCGTGAGCAACTTCGATTCGAGCATCGGCTGTTGCTAGGAAGGGTCTTCCAAGGATGAGAGGAACTGTTGGATCTGCCGCCATGTCGAGTACAACAAAATCGCAGGGAAGTACAGGTGCTCCACCTTAACCATCACATCCTTAGCGATTCCACAAGGATAAACCATGGAGCGATCTGCTAGCTGAAGCGTCATTCGTGTAGGCTGTAAGTCCCCAATCCCAAGCTTTTCATAAATAGTGTATGGCATGAGACTGATTGATGCTCCCAAATCAGCAAGACAGTGGGCAAAGTCAATGTCTCCTACTCTGCAAGGAATTGTGAAACTTCCAGGATCTTTGCATTTTTCTGGTTGGCGCTTTTGTATGATCGCGGAACAAGTTCCTGTAAGCTGAATAGTCCCTGTCTCAACTAACTTTTCCTTGTTAGATAAAAGCTTCCTTAAATACTTGGCATAGTTAGGCACCTTCGCAACTAATTCAACAAAAGGAATATAACAGATAATTGACGAAGTAAAGTAAGAAACTTATCAAACTCACTATCCTCCTTGAAACGCTTGGTTCTGCTCGGGAAGGGAACTGGAGGAGAAACGTCAACTGCAGGTGGTGTAGGTGGAGGAGATTGGATGGTTTTGCAATTACGCTCATTCTCTAGCACCGGTTCCTCTATATTCACCATCTCAAGCTCATTAGTTTTACTTTTACCGCTCCAGTAGTTGTCTTCTTCACCGTTTCCTTTTCCTGCAAAGAAGAGTTTTTAGCCAAGATATCATCTACTAGCTTAGCATAATTTGGCATAAACTTAAGCACTTCAGAAAAGGGCATATCCTTAGTTGATTTCTTAAAAATGTTAAGAAATTTTCCAAGCTGTTCATCAAGGTCCCTTTTCTTTAACCTGTCAGGAAAAGGAATAGGTTCTTCAAATTTACTATTAGAGACAGAAGAGTAAGAAGGTCGAGTTCCAGGAGACTCCTTCTCCTTGGGTGTTTCAAAAGCTTTACTAGAGTCCTCAACCTCTTCTCGAACAGGCTGAATGACAGCAACAAGTGGAGCATCGTCTTCCACAAAAAACAGCTTTGGCATGCTCTCTCGGATTCTGCTCTGACTGACTAGGCAAGGAACCCGAAGGACGGTGAGCTAGCTGCTGAGATATCTGAGACAGCTGAGTCTCGATGTTTCTATTGAATGTCCTTTGATCAGCGTTGAAAGTTCTTTGCTCCTGATTGAAAACTTCCAGCTCATTGAACTTCTTCACGCTAACCGAGATGAAATCATCCATCCTGGCCAGAACTTCATCCATACTAGAAGACGCTCCAGCACCTGAATTCTGTGCTTGCTGACTCTGCAGTGGCTGCTTCTGATAGGAAGGATTGTACTGCTGCTGGGGCCTCTGATTATAATTGTTGTTACCACCAGCTTGGTAACGGTTTTGCTGCTGAGCTTGATAACCCGGATTTCCTTGATTCCCAAAGTAATTACCCGGCCTGTTACCAACATAGTTCGCTGCCTCTTCTTGTGGTGGAGAACACTGGCACATGTTAGAAGCTCTACCACAGTACTCGCACGGTGGATAAACCTCAGGAGCTGCTGCACTGGACTGTGGATTCATAACTGCACACATACGCTCAAACTGCTTCGACATTGCCTCTATCTTGGCAGCCAAGAAAGTGTTTGAATCTACTTCATAAACCCCAGCTGGTTTCTTCGGTGCAGCTTCTCCTGCTCTTGTACCTCCCCACTGATTCGCTGCTGTGGTGATAGTATCTAACAACTCCTTAATTCGTGTAATAGGCAGCTCCATCAAACTTCCTCCAGCATAAGTATCAACCAACAACCGGCTAGACGGATCCAAATCCTTGTAAAAGGACTGCAGTATAACCTCTTCACCTAGACCGTGATGTGGTACCTTCCTCACTATTCCCTTAAAACGCTCCCAAGCTTCAGACAAGGACTTACCAGCAAACTGTTTGAAATTTGTAATCTCTCCTCTCATGGTCAGCATCCGAGAGGGTGGGAAGTACTTTGCTAAGAATGCATTAGCCAGCTCAGTCCAACTGGTGATACTGTCAGGCGTCAACGAGTTCAACCACTCAGCGGCTCTATCCCTCAGAGAGAATGGAAACAGGGTGAGCCGGGCCACCTCCTGCGAAGCTGGTGTCGAACACGCTCCTACCAATCTCAGGAATGTAGTGAGATGACATTCGGATCTTCAGTAACCGTCCCGCTGAACTGAGGCGCGTTCATCACCATGGTCACATAGTGAGTCTTGAACTGCCACTGCACTCCTGCTGGCAATGCTGGAATCACAATTGGCGACACCAACCCTTCAACACTTGGACGGGTGTAGTCCCTCATCTGTCTCTCGTTGTTCGCCATATTCACTGGTGGTTGAACTTCCGGAACCTCTTCACCAACAGGTGGTTCGGCACCTTCTCCTCAACTGGTGGATCCAGGTTCAAGTCTCTTCGAAGTTGTCTTGCGAATCTCTCGATCTCAAGATTGAGCTCGAACTCTGGTTCTCCTGCAGAACGGGTTTTGACCATAAACCGAGAGTTAGTAAACTGAAACTATAATAGCGCAAATTAAAAGGGAAGCAGTAATTAGAATAAAATAACAGAAAATCAGAAAAAGATAAAAAGAATTTAACCCACAAAAATATGCAGATAAAATTTCCTAACTACTAAGCACAGAATATTCAAATAAAGAATAAAATCAGAAATAAAATCTAAAAGATAAAAGAATACCTAAAACAAAATCTAGACAGAAATCAAAACAGAACAAAGATAAAATAACTAAAATAATAAAGCTATCCTAATAACTAAACTAAATAAAATCTGACGTTAAACAAAACAATAAGAAAATAAAATAAAAACAGAAAAACTGAAAGACTAAAACAACCAAAATCGAATGAAACAGAACAATTAAAATAAAGAAATTAAACGAACAAACAAAAAATAAATAAAAGAAAACGAAATAAAGACTAAACTAAATAACCGTGCCTCCCCGGCAACGGCGCCAAAAACTTGTTGGGGTAAAACCTAACGGCAAGTGTACCGGTCAATTCTAGCAAGTTTTAATAGAGAGTAATCCCTAAGTATCGAACCAGAGGAGGCGATGTGTCTAGTTTAATCTTTACTAACCGAATTAAAATAAAACAGGAAATTGGGGTTTGATTTGATGACAATTAAAACTGTAAACGGCATGCGAAACAATAATAAGCAGGAAAAATAAATGTTGTGAAACTGATTTGGAGAAGAAGATCCCGGTTTACTACTGCACCCTAAATCCGTGATTCCTATCCCTAAGTGATTTAAAAGATAATTCTGAGTAAAACCCTAGAACTAAGATAATTTACCTCCGGTCTCCCGCTTAGCAAATACTAGTTAATAAAGACCGAATTCTAACTCTCGTTACGAACCCACTGTTTACTAACCGCCTTAAGAACAATCTAGTTTATTAGTCAATTAGCTATTTAGAGGAATTACGTCTCTAAACTAACCGGTTATTTTCCTGAATTCAATTGAAAGCCGCAGTCGTCACATATAAGCTAACAAAATACTAATCCTTATAATTGGCCAAATTATAACGATTAAAGAAATTAAGCAAGGAAAATAACTTTACTCAATTAAATTGCATTAAATCACAAAGGAACAGGAATAGTCAATTTAGGGATACATAGCAAACCGAAATCTAAGGGAACTACTCAGCCATTGACATGTTTACAATAAGCTTAGTAATAATAGAGAACAAGAAGAAACTCTGTTCTGAGACTGGTGAAGTCTCCGTGGTGAACCCTTTCTGTGCTCTGCTCCAAACTAAACCAGACTCCAAGCTCTCAAACTAATTCTCTCTGTGTTGTGATTATTCTGTGCGCTCTCAGATGTGTTCCTCACGTTGCCAGACTCTCCTTTTAAGCAAAACAGGATTTATCTCTAATCTATCTCTAGTAAAAACGACGGCCACGATGTTAAAAGATAATTAATTCCGTCAAACTCGAAACAGAATCTCGCGCTCCGCTGTATGTTCCGGGTTTCAAACCCATATGCAAACCCGGAACATATGCAAATTTAGGCAGAGAAACTTCTCCGATTGGAATGTTCCGGTTTCAAACCTATGTGCAAACCCGGAACACATGCAAATTTAGGCAGAAACTTTCCGATTGGAATGTTCCGGGTTTCAAACCTATGTGCAAACCCGAAACAAGTCTGAAGTTAGGCAGAGTCTCGCCCTGGTATGTTCCGGGTTTCAAACCAAACCTCAAACCCGGAACAAGCCTGAAATTAGGCAGAATGTTCTGCGTTTGACTCTGGTTTGACTTCCCATGTTGCTCTAACCTCTGAAATCTTCATTTAAGCACTTTGTTGGGTAATTTATCCTGAAAACATATGAAATCGATCATTGGAGACAAATATAACAATGAAGAGTAATTAAAGCATTAAAGAGGAAAGTTAATGTCATAATGTAGAGAATTAAGCATGAATTAGTCTAGTAAACTTAGACAAATTCCCGACTTATCAGGGTTTCATCAGACGCAGTGTCTCACCTTGGGGTGCTCCAGTGCTATTCGTCAAGAAGAAGGACGGGAGTTTGAGACTTGCATTGACTATAGGGAGCTGAACAATGTCACGATCAAGAACAAGTACCCACTGTCCAGGATCGATGACTTGTTCGACCAACTGAGGGGAGCTAAGGTGTTCTCCAAGATTGATCTGCGTTCTGAATATCATCAGATAGCTGTAGCTGAGTCAGATATAGAGAAGACAGCCTTCCGGACCAGATACGGCCACTACGAGTTCACAGTGATGCCGTTTGGACTGACCAATGCACCCGCGAGATTCAAGGATCTGATGCAGAGAGTCTTCCAAGCCCAGTTGGATAAGTCAGTAGTCGTGTTCATAGATGACATCTTGGTATTCTCCAAGAGTCGGGAGGAACACGAGCAGCATTTGAGGACAACCTTGGAGACTCTAAGAGAGAAGAAGTTATATGCCAAGTTCAGCAAGTGTGAATTCTGGCTGGACATGGTGTCCTTTCTTGGACATGTGATCTCAGCTAAGAGAGTTTCAGTAGACCTAGCTAAGATTGAGGCAGTGAAGAGCTGGAATAGACCTCGCACGTGACAGAGGTGAGGAGTTCCTTGGGTTCGCTGGCTACTATAGACGCTTTGTGAAGGACTCTTCAGGCTAGCCAAGCCCTGACCTCCCTTATGAAGAAGGACAACCCATTTGTATGGACAGATGCTTGTGAGGTCTCCTTTCTGGCGCTGAAGGACGCCTTGACCACAGCTCCAGTATTAGTGATCCCTAAGGGGAACGAGGGATACGAGGTGTATTGCGATGCTTCAGGTAGAGGGATTGGTGGGGTACTGATGCAGAATGGCAGAGTGGTAGCATACGCTTCTTGACAGCTGAAGAAGCACGAAGAAAATTACCCCACACACGACCTTGAGCTCCTCGCCAGTCTTCGCCTGAAGATCTGGCGACATTACTTGTATGGAGCCACAATAAGGATTATGACAGACCATAAGAGTCTGGAGTACATTTGGACTTAGAAGGAGCTGAACCGAGACAGCGACGATGGGTCGAGCTACTGGCTAATTATGACATCAACCTTCAGTACACTGAAGGTAAAGGGAATGTCGTGGCAGACGTTTGAGCAGGAGAGTGTACGCACTCCTAGCTTTGACAGAGACGACCACGATAGCTGAGGAGATATACGCAGCCCTGGATAGTGATGTATACCTGCAGGGCATCAGGCAGAAGTTAGCAGACGGTATGACTGATGGTTTGAAGTATGAGTACGAGCTAGATAGCGAGGGACACCTTCGAGTCAGAGGCAGACTCTGCGTTCCTCAGGATGCGGTAGAACTTCAGACCAAGATTCTTTCTGAGACTCATTCCTCTACATTATCAGTACACCCTGGAGCCACCAAGATGTACAAGGATTTGAAGCAGTTATTCTGGTGGAGCGGGATGAAGAGGGATGTAGCAGACTTCATCTCCCGATGCCTCACCTGTCAGAAGGTGAAGTTTGAGCATCGTCGACCAGGAGGCCAGATTCATTCATTACCGGTACCATGCTGGAAGTTTGACGACATCAGCATGGACTTTGTGGTCGGTCTTCCTCCAGCTAGAGGCGGACTGAATTCTATTTGGGTGATAGTCGATAGGTTGACCAAGACAGCCAGGTTTATACCTATCAAGGACACATGGAAGGTGCCCAAGCTGGCTGAGGTGTTCACCACAGAGCATATCCGGTACCATGGGGTACCAAAGACAATTGTCTCCGATCGTGACACACGTTTCCTCAGTAGATTTTGGTGTCAGGTGTAGGAGGCGTTTGGTACTCAGCTACGCCTTAGCACAACCTTTCACCCTCAGACTGATGGGCAGACCGAGAGGACGATTCAGACGCTGGAGGATATGCTACAAGCAGTTGCTCTAGACTATCAGGGGAGTTGGGTAGAGCGTCTACACCTGGTGGAGCTCTCCTACAATAACTCCTACCACTCATCTATCGGCATGGCACCATTCCAGGCTCTGTATGGCAGGCCGTGCCGGACTCCCTTATCATGGAGTGACCCTACCGAGGCAGTCCTGATTGGGCCTGAGTATGTTCAGACACTACCGGATGACGTCAGAGTTATTCAGCATCACATGAGGGCAGCTCAGTCTAGAGTCTAGACAAAAATCCTATGGGGATCAGCGCACCAGAGAGCTCGAGTTTCAGTCGGGTGACATGGTTTTCTTACGGGTGTCTCCGATGAGAGGGATATTCAAATTTGGGATGAGGGGGAAACTAAGCCCTAAGTATGTCGGTCCGTACAGGATTACGGAGCGAGTGAGCCCAGTTACTTACAGACTAGAGCTACCAGCGGAGTTGGGGAAGGTACACGACGTGTTTCATGTATTTCAGTTGAATAAGTATATGCCTGACCCTTCTCACGTACTGCAGCTAGAGAGATTGGAGATTGAGCCTACACTGAGGTATGAGGAGACTCCTATTCGAATCTTGGACACGAAGGTCCGAGAAACGAGAGGCAGATCAGTTAAATTAGTGAAAGTTCTTTGGGAGCATCATGGGGTTGAGGAAGCTACTTGGGAGACTGAGGACTCCATGAGAGTGAAGTACCCACATCTATTCACATGATATTTTGCTATCCTACTGTGATTCACGTTAGTAGCGGTACGAGGGCGTACCTTAGCTCTTTTAAGGGGGATATACTGGCATACTCTCCTTCGTTATCTCATCGGATTATCCCTTGTTGCAGTAAGTAGAGAGAGAGGTGATGTAGACGTAGTTTTACATTATGGCACGGTAGTATGTGACGTTTGATTTGGTATATCTGGTTATTTTGATTCAGTTTATATTTTGATTATTATATTGGTTCAGTTTGATTTGATTCTAAGTAATATCGGGTGGAATATTGAAATGGAATGGATGGTAGTTAAGGAGGATTGGATTGGTATAGCTGAGGTTTAAACTTCGAGGTGAAGTTTCTTTTAAGGGGGATATACTGAAATACCCTAAATTAATTTAAATTAATTAGAGGATTTTCTTTATTAAAACCATAAATAATACCATTAATTATTAAATTATAGTATGGAATGGTGAAAATAAATCATTATATCCTTATATGGAATTATGAAAATTAAATCATGGGATTTCTCCCATTTCTCCAAAGAAAACTATTAAATATTGGATTACCATATATTATTATATAGTATTATGAAATTAATAATAAGATTTATAAGTCAATAAATCTTGGAAAATTTCTAAACCTCCAAGTATATTATAAAGATTTAGAAAGAGTTGGAACATTGTTTTGAAACATAAAAGTCAATATAAATTCTAGAACCCTTAAAGCTTCTCAAGCCTTGCTAGGGTTGACTTTTTGAGAATGGTCAAACTAGCCCATGAAACCTATACTAATAAATAGGTTATGAAAACCATGAAGATCGATAAAAAGAACGTCAAAAACGGATCATCCTAGCCAAAGTTATGATCAAATGAAGTTTAGAGCCAAAATTTTGAAAAAAATGCTGATGTGGCAAGTTTACTGACTCATCGCGCGCTCGGGATACGCACCCCAGTACTTAGCCGATTTTTATCTCCTATATTTCCGGTAACCGATACCAGACTTTGCCCTAACTTGTGACCTTCATAACTTTCTCATCTTTTGGAATTTTTGAGTGTCGTCTTCTTTGTTGTCTTCTCCTGCACTTCCTCTAAACAACCATAACTCACACTAAACCTAGTTCGTCCTAAATCAACCGGAAAGTTGATCCAAAGTAGCCATCCTGCAAAACCGAAACTGTAGATTCCAGTTTTTCCTTCGATTTCAGCCAATTCCCAACCGTTTGGAAGAACGAGGTGTCTAAAGTTTTGGATTCGTCACCACATAAAATCATAGTTTTTGATGGGATCGGGGTGCTGACCGAGTAGGTCTGAGGTGTTAATCTCAGATCAACTCTGCTTGAAGAATAAAGGTGTGTAAAAGTAACGCGGAAGCTTTTGTTTAAACTTAACAAGATAGGATTCTGCTTGTATTGAAACTCAATGTGAATTACAACCTAGCTTCCTATCTTGGGATTCGACAAAGTATTCTGTCTCATCCAACACGCTCTACTCTCGGCTTTGATCAATGCTCACAAGGAGTAAAGGGGTGTTTCTTATGTGTGCTCTCTAGGTAAAATCCTAAGCTAATTGACACTATCTCACTAAGATCTCTCAAGAATATTTTCTCTCTCAAGGACGGTGTATCTCTCTGAATAATCTCGAATGCACCCTTAACTAATTCATTCGCATGTTTATACTTGTCAACTATCTCCTAAATCTTCGGTGGAGTCTTCAAGTGTAACGACTCCTTGGGTTGGTTCCGCAAGTATCGGAGTTATGGTCCTCCTTGTGCGTCACGATCTCACGTCTTGCTACTGCTCCAACGATGCGAGATTTCCGCAACTACTTCAGCAACGTCGCGCTTCTTGCATACAGGAGATCATGACATATGCTTCTGCAGAGTACTGAGCTGAACTCTTCTGTATCGCGCCTATTATCTCTCATCGCTACTTTCACTGAGAGGCAATCATCTGCAAAACCTAAGTCTTCAACAAATTCCCCCTTTTTGCTGATGATGGCAAACTCAGTGTATCCAGCGTAACCTTGAGGTTTTGTATAGGATGTACCTGCAAAAGAACAGACAACAAAGCGGAGCAACTATCTTGGGAGAACAACTTGCTGTTTGTTCCCCCTTAAACATATTCCCCCTTAAGTAATGCAGTTGATAAGAACAGATAAAAAACCATAGTACGTAAACTACTTCAAATATCACGTTGCAGAAATAAACGACCAAGCAAAAACAGATGAGGCCTTCAGAGGCACTCATTATCCACACATAGTTACCCGCAGACACCAGCCGCGGGATACACCGCTTCCCCCGTTTGCCAACATCAGGGGAAACGCACAAAAATATCCAAAAAACCATTATCTGAAACAGTTAGTTAAACAAACCACCAGCGTAAGTCAAAAGTATTCAAGAATCACTACTGCCTAAGGTTAAAGGGGTGGGGTAACAAGTTAGTCATCTCCTCCATCCATTCCTGTGTCCTCATCCCGTGCTCCATCTTCCCCCGAAGTCCCAGCGCCATCCAATCGCTTAGCCGCTTCCAGAGTTTCAGCAAATGTTTCCCGGAACTCCTCTGCCAGCTTCTCGACTCCCCCTGCAATGATGTTCATCGTCTGTTTGTGGTTCTTGTTGAGGACGTCGATGAGCATGTCTATCTTCTTGGATAGAGTGGCGAGGTTGTTCTCTACCGCTGCTACCCTTTCAGATAAAGAGACGGAGTCAGGGGGTGATGCGGGTTTTGGTGGGGCTAGCTTTTTGGAGGGAGGGTTTGTCTTGGAGACCGATTTGATCTGGAAAGACGGGGTTTTGTTGTACAGGATCTGACCAAGTATGTCGGTATCCATTATCCGACTGGCTTTGGAGGGATCGAGGACAACATCACAGTGGGTAAAGATTTTTGGGAGCCAGAATACGTACCCCAGGCTGTGTCGGGGTGAGGAGATGGTTGAGGCAATGTGGTTGAGGATTAACTTTGAGAGGTTTATTTTTGGTGGTGGATCAGACAGTACATAATAGCAAGATCAAGCGGACGAACAAACTGATTTCCTTCCTTTCTAGGGACTAAGTTTTTGATCACCAATGTATGGAGCATTTGGTGGGTATTGGACAGAGCTGGTCGCTCAAAGGAGTGACCGACTCTGCTGTTTGGTAGGAAGAAGTCATAGACTTCTTTTGCACTTATAAACCCTAGATCAGGAAAACCAGCCCTATCATAAAATTCTAATCCGCTAGTTGGAATTCTAGATGGGTTGCTATTGAGTTTGAGTCGAGAAGGATGGGTTTGCCGTGTACCTCTGTCATTATTTCCCTTGCGAATGACGCAATTTTGGTAGAACTCATACGCCTCTGCCTCATGGTAGGTCTGAATGCCGTGGAAGAGATGGATCCAGTTTTGGAAGCGGAGCATCTCCTCGAACATGTCGAAGGCCATCGATTGGAGCCAGTCCAGGTCGAGTAGCTTTCCCTTTACCAAGTGTCGTGATTCAGCAGAATCGTCAGCTGGTAAGGAGTAGACGGCAGAGTGGGTGTCGATCAGACCTAGTCGAGTAGCAGGTGTAGGTGGGACAGACTCGGAGCGAGGACGGAGTCGCTTTCTGGTGGAAGTCGTTGCCGTGTCGGAGTCTGCCTGGGTTGAAGAGTTGGTGGTACTGCGCGGCTTTTCTTCAGTAGTTGGTGCCGTGACGACAGGAGATGGTGCAGGAACAGGAGCATCAGAAGTGGGTTTTGAGGATGACTGAGGGTTTTTGGCTCGAGAACGAAGAGTTCGAGTAGCTGGAGGGCGGGGGACGTTGGATTTAGCACGGCGGGTTTTCTTGGGTGGTGGTGAACACTCAGGAGCAGGTTGCTGGGCTTCGAGGTCAAGTACCTCAGTGGGTTCTTTAGCAGGAGAGTTGGGTTGTTGATCTTTTGCTTCTTCATCAGCGGGTGGAAGAGATCCGAACTGAAGTTTAGTCGGAGATTTTGTGATAGTGTCGGGAGTGGGTATGATCGGGGTGGTGGGAGGGATGTTTGTTTGGTTGGTGATGGGGTATCTTCCGATTTTGTGGATGCCGTAGTGTGAACTATGGCGGTTGTTTCAGTTGTGACGGTGGGTAGTGTGGTGGTGATGGGTTGAGTGTCGACGGACATTGCAGGGGCTACGGCGGTTGAGTCAGAGGTGGAGGTAGGGGTTTGTTTGGCTTGGAGGATGGTGAGTTTGTTGATGAGAGCTTGGAGGAGCAAAGGGTCGTTGGGTAATTCGGCGTCGGAAAACATGGTGTTAGGGTTAGGGTTGGAAGCCATGGAGATCGGAGGTTGATCGAAGTGGACAAGCGAGTGTAGAAGACGAAGAGAAGCAAAGAAATCGGGCTTTGGTGTGATTGGACGTGGGGGTGAGAGATTGACGTCGGAATATAGGCAGACGTCGTGTGTCAGGGTAATGTGAGGTGATTGGTTGAGCTGGGGTGTTGCGGATAGTAGGGCGAGAATTTCGCGGGTTTAGTTATCAGAAACTGAACACTCTGTTTTTACGCTGGTGTTTTGTTACTTAAACAGACAGACTAGGTCATCAGACATATTCATACATTTCACCCGAAATTAACAAAACACGAGAAGGAGATACGACCTTAGCTAGGTCATACGGGTCATACCTAGTTGTGAACGTAGTGCTTCAAAAGGACCTCGTTGCAGTGGCTTGGTGAATATGTCTGCAAGTTGCTCTGAAGTAGGAACATACTCTAGTTGTATCTGTCCTTTTTCAACGCAATCCCTTAAGAAATGGTGACGAATTTCAATGTGCTTTGTCCTGGAATGATGAACAGGATTTTTAGATAAGTCAATAGCACTATTATTGTCACAAAAAATTGTAGTACAAGTCGGAGGAATGAGATAGTCCTGTAGTTGTTGTTGTATCCAGAGAATCTGTGCACAGCAAGCAGCGGCGGAGACATATTCGGCCTCGGCGGATGACAGTGCTACTGTGTTTTGCTTCTTTGAACTCCAAGCGACAAGACATAGTCCTAAAAATTGTGCAGTACCAGACGTGCTTTTCCTGTCTAATAAGGAGCTTGCAAAATCAGAATCACTATAACCCATTAGAGTGAAATCAGGAGTACTTGGGTACCAGAGGTACAAGTCTTGGGTACTTTTCAGATAGCGAAAAATTCGCTTTACGCCTTGTAGGTGTGATTCTTTTGGGTTTGCCTGAAATCTTGCACAGAGACATACAGCATATAGAATGTCAGGCCTACTTGCTGTTAGATAAAGAAGGGAACCTATCATACCTCTGTATAGCGTAGCATCAACCGCAATTCCTTTTTCATCCATATGTAGCTTCTCTGTTGTTGTCATTGGAGTGGGTGTGGCTTTTGAATCCTGCATCTTGTATTTGATTAACAGCTCGTGAATGTATTTCTGTTGATGAATTTGAGTCCCGTTTTCCTGTTGGGTGACTTGTAGACCTAGAAAGAATTTCAATTCTCCAAGAGCACTCATTTCAAATTCTTTACTCATGAGATCAGAAAAGAATGAGCATAGTTCAGGAATAGTGGATCCATAAACTATGTCATCCACGTATATTTGCACAATGAGTATGTCTTCACCTTTGGTGAGAGTAAAAAGAGTTTTGTCAACTTTACCTCGAATGAATCCATGGGACAATAAGTAAGATGAAAGACGTTCATACCATGCCCGAGGTGCCTGCTTCAGGCCATATAATGCTTTATCTAACTTGTAGACATACTCTGGGTGATGTGGATCTTCGAAACCCGGAGGTTGAGCAACATATACATCTCTGTCGATGTATCCATGTAGAAAGGCAGTTTTTACATCCATTTGGTAGAGTTTTATACCTCGATGTGCTGCGTAGGCCACGAGTATTCGAATTGCCTCAATTCGAGCTACTGGAGCATAAGTTTCATCGTAATCAATTCCTTCAGCTTGAGCATATCCCTGGACTACCAGTCTGGCTTTGTTGCGAGAGATATTTCCTTGATCATCTAACTTGTTGCGGAACACCCATTTTGTACCAATTGGTTTATGATTGGTTGGGCATGGAACAAGTCGCCAGACAGAGTGTCTTTGTAGAGAATGTAATTCTTCTTGCATGGCGAGTATCCAGTCATGATCCTGTAGAGCTTGGTTGACATTCTTAGGTTCGATTTTGGATAGAAAGGCATTGAAGGCACATAGATTCTGATGCAGTTCACTACGTGTTTGCACGCCTTTGGATGGATCACTCAGGATTTGAGAAATGGGGTGAGCGGAGGCTTGTTGAAATTTTCTTGCGGAGGATGATGGAATACTATTGGAGTGATCTGGTGTTGGGTGATCGTTAGGTGTGGGTGTGGTTGTGTTTTGTGGAGGAGGTAGTGGTTCCTGTGTGGGAGTAGGTGAGGCATCTTTAAATGAGTCATCAGGGTCGTCGTCGCTGTCAGAGGATGAGTCTGTTGCAAGAGGTGTTTGTGGTGCAGGGATAGTAGCTACTGGTATTTCAATGAAGGTAGTATCTGCGGCATCTTCGTGTGGTTCATTTTGTGTGTGGTCACAGTCACTGGAGTTAGAGAGCTCTTCAAAACGAATATGAGGGCTTTCTTCAAGACAGGCTGTACGCTTATTGAATACTCTGTAAGCTCGACTTTGTGATGAGTAGCCAAGGAATATTCCTTCATCACTCTTAGATGCAAACTTGCCGAGATTATCTTTTCCATTGTTGTGTATGAAACACTTGCATCCGAAGCGCCGTAGATGTGTGACTGAAGGAGGACGGCCTTTGATAATTTCATATGGGGTTTTGCCGATGAAGGGATGAATTGATGCTCGATTTAGAATGTATGCTGCAGTGTTGATAGCTTCTGCCCAGTATGTGGCTGGAAGGTTACTATCGATGAGCATTGTTCTTGCCATTTCTACAAGCGTGCGATTCTTTCGTTCTACAACTCCATTTTGTTGTGGAGTACGAGCAGCTGATGTTTGATGCATGATTCCCTTTTCCCTGCAGAATTCTGAAAACTGAATATTGCAAAATTCTGTACCGTTGTCAGATCGAATTGTCTTGACAGAGGTGGACATTTTGTTAGTGATCAGTTTAAATAAGGTTTCGAATTCGGAAAAAGTTTCCGACTTGCTCTTAAGAAATAGTACCCATGTCCAGCGCGAATAGTCATCGACGATGACTAGAGCGTACTTCTTACCACTTTTGCTTTGAACACGCATTGGCCCACATAGATCCATGTGTAGCATGTCCAGTGAAGATGATGTAGACATATCTGTTTTACCTGGAAAGCTTGATCTAGAATGTTTCCCTTGTACGCACGCAGGACAGAGGATGTCGGTCTGGAAGAAGTTCGTCTGAGGAAGTCCCACTACAAGATTTCTGTTTTTGATTTTGTTTAGTAGTTTGCCGTGTGCATGACCTAGGCGAAAATGCCATAAGGAGATATTCTTGTCCTGTACACTAAGACAGAGAGTACCATCTAGGTTAGGGTTTTCAAGAGATAGCTTATAAAGATTGTTCACCCTTATACCAGTGGCTTTCAGAAGACCTGTTTGCTCGTCAAAATTTTGCAGTCAGAGGCCGAGAAAAGAACAACATTAGAGAGATCACAGATTTGAGAGATACTTAGAAGGCTGTGTCCAAGTCCATTTACTAAATTAACATTTTCTATTTTAAAGAGAGAGGGATTACCGACGGTTCCAATACCAATGATTTCACCATGAGCATTGTCGCCAAAAGTGACTTTCCCCCCGTTGTGTTGAGAGAGAGTCGTGAACTTGTCAGGGTCTCCTGTCATATGTCGTGAGCATCCACTATCCAGAAACCAAGAGTCATTGTCCACGGTCTCTCCCTACAAGATAATCAAAAGTTAGACTTGGGAACCCAGGCGAACTTGGGTTCCCTCTTTGAAAGAGAGCTATAACCATCTCGTGCTTTAGACAGAGTATGTAAACGTTGCATATTAAAAGACAAATCTTTGCCAAGCTTATGACACGAGGAGTGAATATGCCCGTCGTAACCACAGTAACCACAAATTAATAAAGAAGGTAGATGAACGTACTTCTTTTGCCAACGGAATTTGTTTTCAAATTTTTCTTTTTGGAGTTTCCTTCTTTGAAGATCATTGGGTTTTGTGGCTATTTTTGGTAGGTTTACTTTGCCTTTATTTCTCAGCCAACGAGGAGGATTAGATGATGAGACCGATTCCATCCGTGCCTTTTTAAGAGCGATGTTCAGGGAATCGACCTCTTTCTCAAGTCGAACTTGTCTTTCTTTTGACTCACGGAGTTCGTTTTCAAAGAATTTTGGCTTTTGCATTGCAGCAACCTCACGAACAAAGGTGATTGGTTTGAAGAATTTTTGTGGAATTTTGGAACGATTTTTCTGTAGAGAAGAGACTTGATTTTGTAAGGAGTTGATGAGGTTGTGAGCATCTTTTAGCTCTTTTTCAAGTCGTTCGGCCTTTTCTTCAGATTTTTGCAATTTTAGACGATCGTTGTTGACATGACCTTTTAGCACATGGATTTCTTCATAAAGAGAGGCTATCTGTCTTGTTCTTCAGTTAATTCAAATTCAGGATGATTTGGGTCGATGTAGTAAGTAGATAAATCTAAAGAGGGAATAGCACATGAATCTGAGAAATATTCAGTTACCTCTGAAGAGGGACTCTTGCATACCTGACTTTTGTGAGCCATGAGGCATATTAGGCTTGACGTTCCTATCTCAGGTTCTTCTGAGTCAGAGTCTCCCCATGCTGAATTTGCCATTAGTGATGATTGCTCGCGATCATCTTTCTTCTTGAGAGGACAGTTGTTGGCGTAGTGCCCCGGCTTCAGGCATTTGAAGCATACTCGGTCTCCAGTTCCCGTAGTACCTTGCTGATTACGATTGTAGGATTGATATTGTCGGTTTTGATTTTGACTGAACCTGTTTGGATTGTTCCCTTCTGATCGATCTCGCATGAATCTCTTAAAGTTCTTGACCAGCATGGCCATGTCTTCGAAGGTGTTCGCTGATCCTTCTTCTATTATGCCGTCAATCAGAGTGTCCCGAAGCTGCTGGATTAACTCCTGATTTGGAGAGTTAGCGTCATAGTGGAATGACTCATTCTGGTGAGCTGCTATCTGGCTGGGCGTAGTCTTTACCTGCAAAGCTTGATTCACATTGGAAAACGAAACAGCATGGTTTGGGTGAGAATTATTACCTCTGTTTTTGATATTCATCTTGTACTTGTTGATGGACTGAAGATAGGATCCCAAGTCGGTCAGAGTCCATTTCTCTAGACTTTTGGACGCCTTCGTGGAGATAACGCTCTCGGTCCATTCCTCACCCAGACTGTCCAGAAATTTGTTGTTGATGTTTTCATTTGACTCTCCAATCTGTAGCTCTTCCATAGTAGCGGTGAGTTCAGTAAATCGAGCGAGCATGTCGCTGAGGGATTCTCCAGGCTTTCCTACGAAGTTTTCGTAGTCCATCTTCAGTTCTTGTATCTTTGATTTTCGAAGCTCAGTATTTCCTTCGTGAACAGCTCGAAGGTGATCCCAGATGTCTTTGGCTACTTTGATGTGATACACTCTTCTTCTTTCAGGTGGAGAGAGACTGTGTGTAGATGACTCGTACGGCTTGGGCATTTAGCTCAACGCATCTGCGCTCCTCAGCAGTATAGGAGCTAGGATCTTTCCCTTCAGGTACTGGGAAGTTGCCTTTCGTCACTACCGTCCAGAGTTGTTGATTCAAGGACTGGAGGTGTGACTCCATCTCGTTTTTCCACATGTTGTAGTTTGTGGAAGTTAGCTTTGGATTCTCCACTTGCATTCTGTTGTTGTTGTTGGTGTTTGAGATTTCCGCCATTTTGAGAGATTTGTCAGCCAACGCAGGCTCTGATACCACTTGATGGGATCGGGGTGCTGACCGAGTAGGTCTGAGGTGTTATCTCAGATCAACTCTGCTTGAAGAATAAAGGTGTGTAAAAGTAACGCGGAAGCTTTTGTTTAAACTTAACAAGATAGGATTCTGCTTGTATTGAAACTCAATGTGAATTACAACCTAGCTTCCTATCTTGGGATTCGACAGAAGTATTCTGTCTCATCCAACACTCGCTCTACTCTCGGCTTTGATCAATGCGTCACAAGGAGTAAAGGGGAATGTTCTTATGTGTGCTCTCTAGGTAATAAATACCTAAGCTAATTGACACTATCTCACTAAGATCTCTCAAGAATATTTTCTCTCTCAAGGACGGT
Organism: Limonium bicolor; assembly: GCA_023374045.1. Taxonomy (NCBI): domain Eukaryota; kingdom Viridiplantae; phylum Streptophyta; class Magnoliopsida; order Caryophyllales; family Plumbaginaceae; genus Limonium; species Limonium bicolor. The sequence goes on from CM041780.1 coordinate 238,797,491, forward strand.
GTATCTCTCTGAATAATCTCGAATGCACACCTTAACTAATTACATTCGCATGCTTATATACTTGTCAACTATCTCCTAAATCTTCGGTGGAGTCTTCAAGTGTAACGACTCCTTGGGTTGGTTCCGCAAGTATCGGAGTTATGGTCCTCCTTGTGCGTCACGATCTCACGTCTTGCTACTGCTCCAACGATGCGAGATTTCCGCAACTACTTCAGCAGCGTCGCGCTTCTTGGCATACAGGAGATCGTGGACAGATGCTTCTGCAGAGGTACTCGAGCTGGAACATCTTTCTGTATCGCGCCTAGTATCTCTGCATCGCTACTTTCACTGAGGAGGCAATCATCTGCAAAACCTAAGTCTTCAACAGTTTTCTTTCCAGAAAACGCAAGCGTGGCAAAGTAGGCTACTCGGTTGGGTTGTAAAGGGGGAAATTTTCTAGAAAACCGAAATCCAATTCGTACGTGCAGAGTGGATTTATCGTGAGTTATTAGCACAGGTGAAATTGATAAAAGAGAGAAATTAATACTCAAAATATCCGTCGGGCTGCAAATTAAAACCCGGTCGCAGTAGTATAGAAGACAGAAGCGGCCGGGGTCAAACCGTGGGACTTATAGCGAGATAAAATAGTTCCTAAGCTTGTCACAAAAGGGGGGAAGTTAATTGACTTGTTTTCGAGAAAATATTAAGCAGATTAGAAAACTGAGTGCAGATGAATTAAATGGAACTCCGGGTTCAGGTTAATATGATTTAATTAATTGTGCTAACTCTACCGGTTTAATAAAATAGTTTGGCAAGATTCCTGTAATTTCTTAAGGTCCGATGAAAACTCTTAAGAACTCGTTTACCTGTAATGCAAGGTCCGATGAAAACTCGAGCAAAAGCCTGTAAACGGCAAAGGAGTATGAGGCTTTATTCTTGCAACATGTATTAACTTAAACGATGAAATAAGTTCTTACAGTTTTACGGCTTAATTAACCCGTCTGTTTCTAACCGATGAAATTAAAAACAGACTTAGTAAGGCTTTTTAATAAACCGATGAAATTTATTAAAAAGGGAGAGAAACAAAACTTTAATCGTAACAAACTGAATTTATTTTAACCGGTAGAAATATATTACACAGCTAACAAACCATAATTAAAAACCTTGCCCGGAGCAAATCCTCCTTAGCCAGACATATTAACTGGTAATAAATCTGACAGAGGTTGGACGTAATAACAGCACGGAGACGTGATTAGTGAATGGAGAAATGGAGAGGTCGAAGAGTGAAACATGTACGTAGGCTATTATAAGTGAAGTGGGTGAATTAGAGAATTAATGGAGTGAAATGGTATACGGGAGCGATTTACTGGAAGAGAATGAGATGAGGTGAGTGTGAGTGATTTTCTGGTTTTCTCGTGCACTGGTATAAGGTTGCAGTGGATGGTTATTTATAGAAGAAAGGAAGACTACGTAGAAGACTTGCAGTTGATTGCCTCTGTTGATTTCTTCACTGATTGAAGCATTGATTGCTTCATTTAATGCAGGGGACAGGAGCTGGATACGCGTGAGCGAAATAAGGTAGGCGACGGCGGGGTAGATAGATAAGGCGAGTTGCAGAGTCGCGCGAGGAAGAAAACTGGACTGGGCGCGATTTCTTGTCCGCCTGTGGAAGACCGCCTGATAAGTGGCGGTTGGTGGTGTGGTGTCCGCCTGGGAGACCGCCTGATAAGTGGCGGTTGGGGTGTGGTGTCCGCCTGGCGGTTGAGCATGGTGGTGTCCGCCAGTTATGGGGCGGTTGCTCCCTTGACCGTGGCCTATTTTCCTTCAAATTTTGACCGGCTCTAGATTCTTCGTTTGGACTCCGTTTTCTGAGCCGTTTGCGTCTACGCGTTCGTCTCTTTGTCTACTTCACTTCCGGCTTGGTTTTCCTCATGTTAAACCAATAATTTTGTGAGATAAATAATAAAACATAAACTAGAGGAAAACTAACCGAAGTGGAGAAATGAGCAAGAAAAGTGCTAATATTATACATGAAATACACCTAAATAACATGCTCATTTAGACACTTATCACACCCCCACACTTATCTTTTTGCTTGTCCTCAAGTAAAACCATGTACCTAAGCAAGTAGGAAATGCTCAATACTAACAAATATTATTATGAAGGGTAGGATAAAAAAGTCAATAGTTCATGATCTCTAAAACTTATTGAGGAGTGTGAAAAAATTATCTGCTGGTGGCATAGGTGTGCTCAGGGTAAAAACAAAATATAGAGTTTCGGGGTATGATCTAAGGCACTTCAATGTTTTTTTTGTTTTAGGCGACTCCGAGAGCTTTTACCATGGCCAACTTCTCTCAAGAATGGGCATTGAGAAGAAAACAAAAGGAAAAATAGATTTATGCATTTGCTTCACTTTTGCATGAGGGATGAGAAAATGTAGGCATAATGCCTTTGTATTCAAGAACTCTCAACTCTCTTTTGTTGGTTACCAATGGTGTCTCGAAAGTCCCTTATTCTTTTGTATACTTCTTCTTCTCTTTTTTTTAACAGAGAAATACCCCTTAGCAATCCCTAAGAGAGAAGACAGAAAGAAACCCTGAGCAATAAAATCCAACCAATTTGCAGATTATTTGGTCACACCGCATATAAAAATGCTCCTCAAAAGTAATCAAATGTAAAATTTTTAAAAATTTGTACCCTTTATCCCACAATTCATAATAGTATTTTTTTAAAGAGAACAACCTACATTAGCAGGGTACATAATTCAATTTTTGAACAAATGCGAGGTAAGCAGAAGATAAGCAGAGAGACTTAACAATTTTAAGCATTTAGATGACCTGAAAAGGCTCTTCCCCCACACTTAAGCTTAAGCAATGCCCTCATTGCGTAGAGGAAATAAAATTAATAGGGCATGCAATTAGTAAAGGAAAGAGTGTACTCCCCAGATTTCGTAGAGTGTGTAGAGCTCCCCCACACTTGAGTGTTGCTGTGGAATGTCATGAATTGAACCTGTAAAGAATATTCTACACAGCGAGAAGAACTCAAGTGAAGCCTGCATTTATTATAACATATAAAAGGGAAATATAGTACAAAAAGGAAAAACATATTAAATTAAAGGAAAGATAAAAGATAGATAGTGGGTTGCCTCCCACCGAGCTGCCCGGGTTTAACGTCTCTAGCTAGACGTATTTGACCAAGTTTTAGTTTGGAGAAGAGTTCGAGGGCGAGGTATCTGAACTGCTGGTGTTAGGAAGTTTGTACACTTTTGTAAACTTATGATGTAGAGGTGTTGTCTGTTGTTCCTTTGGGGTGGAAGCTTCCTCGTATTCCTGTATGAAAGAAATTTCGAACATAGCACCATTATTTTCAAGAATTCCGACATACCTTTTTAAACGTGATCCATTGACCTTGAAGTTTTCTCCTTTTTGATTCTGGAGTTCGTAAACACCAAAAGGAGTGGTTCCAACGACTTGGAATGGGCCAGTCCAGTGAGACTTGAGTTTTCCAGGAAATAGTCTCAATCTGGAATTGTAAAGCAGCACTCCGTCGCCAACCTGAAAGTCGCGTTTGTGGATCGTCTGGTCATGAAGTTTCTTGGTGCGGTCCTTGTATATCGTCGCACTTCGGTATGCCTGATCTCTTAACTCCTCGAGTTCAGAGAGTTGAAACTTCCGCTTTTCTCCTGCGGCTTCTAAATCGAAGTTTAGGGCCTTGAGTGCCCAATACGCCTTATGCTCCAGCTCGACTGGCAGATGACATGACTTCCCATAAACAAGCTTAAAAGGAGACATCCCGATGGGAGTCTTGAATGCAGTGCGGTAAGCCCAAAGCGCATCATCTAGCTTAAGTGCCCAATCCTTTCTTGATGAGTTAACCGTCTTCTGAAGGATCCATTTTAACTCTCGGTTGGAAACTTCTGCTTGACCGTTTGTCTGGGGGTGATAAGGTAAAGCTACCTTATGACGTACCCCGTACTTAACCATAAGTGCTTCGAATAAACGGTTGCAGAAGTGAGTTCCTCCATCACTAATAATAACTCTTGGCACGCCGAAACGGGTAAAGATGTGCTTTTGAGGAACCTGGTTACTGTCTTTGCATCGGCATGATGACAAGGTATAGCTTCTACCCACTTCGACACGTAATCAACTGCCACTAGAACATATTGGTGGCCCTGCGAGGAAGGGAACGGTCCCATAAAATCAATGCCCCAACAATCAAAGAGCTCCACTTCTAGTATCCCCTGTTGTGGCATCTCATGTTTCCTGGATGTGTTACCCATTTTCTGACAATTATCACATTGTTTGCAGAATTGATACACATCTTTATGAAGGGTTGTCCAATAAAAACCTGAGGCCAGGATCTTAGCAGCGGTCCTCGTGGGTCCATGGTGACCTCCGGCTTCCCGAGAATGACAAAAGTGAATGACGCTTGAAACCTCATTTTCCGGGAGACATCGTCGAATCAACCCATCAGCACTAACTCGGAACAAGTACGGGTCCTCCCAGAAATAATGCCTCGAGTCAGAAAGAAATTTCTTCTTCTGGGAGTAGGAAAAATCGTAGGGTACTGTTCCTGAGACTAAATAATTGGCCAGGTCTGCGTACCATGGCTCCTGTACTTTGGTGATGGAGAAGACAGTCTCGTCGGGGAAGAATTCGTTGATGGGCACACTATCTGTAGGAGTTACCAACCTAGAGAGATGGTCAGCGACGACATTCAGTTTCCCGCTCTTATCTTTGACTTCGATGTCAAACTCTTGAAGTAGAAGAATCCAGCGCAGTAAGCGAGGCTTGGCTTCTTGTTTTGTGAATAAGTATTTGAGAGCGGAATGGTCTGTATGCACGATGACCTTGCTTCCCCTAAGTAGATCTGAACTTATCGAGGGAGAAAACTATAGCCAAAGTTCTTTTTCGGGGGTCGTTAGTTTTTCTGCGTCGTTCAGTGTTCTGCTAGCATAAGCGATCACTCTCAAGATTTTCTCTTTTTTCTGGCAAAGAGCTGCTCCCACGGCGTAGTCACTTGCGTCACACATGATCTCAAAAGGAAGAGACCAATCAGGTGGTATGACCACAGGTGCTGTCACCAATTTTTGTGTTATGGCTTTGAAGGCAGCTGAACACTTTCGTTGAAATGAAACGGGATCTTTTGTAGCAGGTCGGTCAATGGTTACTGATTTTGGAGAAGTCCTGAATAAACCGCCGATAAAATCCTGCATGCCCTAGAAACGCTCGTATATCTCGAACTGTAGTTGGTGCTGGTAACTTCTCGATAACCTCCACCTTGGCTTTATCCACCTCTATCCCTTTTGCTGATATTTTATGTCCAAGGACGATCCCGTCCTTGACCATAAAATGACATTTCTCCCAGTTTAAAACGAGATTCGTATCCTCACACCGTCAGGATCAAATCTAGTTGTGCCAAGCATTTGTCGAAACTAGAGCCATAGACTGAGAAGTCGTCCATAAAGACTTCTATGCTCTGCTCGATGAAGTCAGCAAATATTGCTTGCATACATCTCTGGAAGGTAGCAGGGGCGTTGCATAGACCGAAAGGCATCCGTCGGTATGCAAAGGTACCGTAAGGACAAGTGAAGGTTGTCTTGTCCTGGTCCTCAGGTGCGATAGGTATTTGAAAATAACCCGAGAACCCATCTAGAAAACAGTAGTACTCTTGCCCTGCTAGTCGTTCCAACATCTGGTCGATGAAGGGGAGAGGGAAATGATCCTTCCTGGTTGCCAAGTTCAAACGCCGATAATCAATACACATGCGCCATCCTGTGATCTTTCTTTGAGGGATAGTCTCTCCCTTTTCATTAATAACAGCTTTGATGCCCCCCTTCTTAGGGACAACTTGAACAGGACTGACCCATGGGCTGTCAGAAATTGGATAGATGATGTCTGCGTCAAGGAGTTTCAGAACCTCCTTCGAACTACCTCCTTGAGGTTAGGGTTTAGCCGGCGTTGAGGTTGTCGGATAGGCTTGAAGTTTTCCTCCATGTAAATATGGTGCGTGCAATAGGAGGGATCAATTCCTTTGATATCAGCGATAGTCCACCCTATTGCTGTCTTATGCTTTTTCAATACCTCAAGTAGCTTCGTTTCCTCTCCGGAATTCAGAGAAGAGGAAATAATGACAGGCAAATGGTCATTTTCAGCTAGGAAAGCATACTTGAGGTTAGAGGGTATTTCTTTAAGCTCGAGCTCTGGTGGTTGTTCTACTGATGGAATTGATTTTTGAGGTTTTCTGTCGAGTTCTTCGATTGGTGGCCGGAACGATTGATAACCAGCCCTTCCTTTTTCTACGTACGCCAAAATGGTGTTAACTTCTGGATCCTCCATCTTTTCTTCTAGAGGAGTAAATAATACTCGCTCTAGCGGTTCAGTTTCAGCTTCCTGGATGGAAGATGGAAAATACGTGTCCTCGTCTGTAGCAAAATCGCCTTCCTCCTCCTCGTCATCTGTGAATCCCACCGTCTTAGCATGAGGAGAAAAGTTTGAGCTTTTCTTCATCATTTTCTGCATGTCGAATTCAATCGTCTCATCTTCGTACCGAAGAGTGATTTTCCCGTCGTGGACGTCAATGATAGCTTTGGCGGTACTTAGAAACGGTCGACCTAGAATCAGGGGAACCTCGACATCGTCATCCATTTCTAGAATGACGAAATCAGCTGGAAAGATGAAGCGAGACACTCCAACTACCAAATCTCGGACTATGCCCATGGGCTTGATCTCTGATCTGTCTGCTAGTTGGAGTTTAAAAGGAACCGGTTGCATTTCTCCTCCTTTAACTTTCAAGAAGGTGGCGTATGGCATGATATTAATGCTGGCTCCTAGGTCGCATAGACCACTTCCACAGTCCACCCCACCTATAAAGCACGGGATCACGGGATTTCCCGGATCTGTTTGTTTAGGAGGGAGTGCTCGAAGAAGGGCTGCAGAACATTCCTCTGTCAGGTGCACTGTCTCTTTTCCAGGTTTCTTTTTCTTCTTTGTCAAGAGATCCTTGAGGAATTTTGCGTAGTTAGGCATCTCTTGTAAGGCATCGATCAGAGGTATGTCGAGGGTCAGTTTCTTGAAAATACTCAAGAACTTGGAGAACTGCTCATCAAGATGTTTCTTTTTCATTCTGTTCGGAAATGGGAGTTCATTGTTTTTATGAGTGGAGGTTGGGATGTCGATGGTAATCGAGATGGAGGTGGAGTAACAGGTAGGAATTGGATTTCTGAGGGAGGTGAAGTTGGTTTGGTGGTTTCATCAACATTGATAGGAATCTTCAAGATTTTCTTTTTCTTTTCCTTTGCTGGTGGCAAGTTCCCTTCCACTCCTTAAAGAGACTGCACACAAGTTTGTTGATTGTATGTGCCATCGTCTATAAGGACTGAATTTGCTTGTTCCTTCGGATTGGGATTAGTCTGTGAAGGGAATTGACCAGGTGGTCTTTGTTGAGTGTAGCTGCTGGATTTGAGATTGCAAGGCTTTTTGGTCTTTGCGCAGAGCTGCGACCTCTTCTTGCGTATCTCGTGATTTACCCATCATCGCCTTAAACATTTCCTGCATCTGAGACATATCAGACTCAGGATTCGAAGGAGGTGGAGCTGGTCGGCTCGATGAAGCTTCATTGCCATAAGGCTGTTGTTGATATTGCCTTTGGCCTCCTTGGAAATTGGACTGAGGTCTGTAATTTTGGGATGTTTGTAGGGTATGTGGGTTTTGGATATTTCCGGTGTTTGAGTAGCTAAGGTTGGATTGCATGTTACGTTGCCATGGTTGTCTGTATCCTGAGTTGTTGGTGATGTAGTTTGCTTCCTCCGCTGCTTTCATTTCTTGTAGTTGGGGGCATTGATCGTAGTCATGAGGCCCGCAACATTGTGTACAAGAAATTGTTGGTGACGTTTGAGATTGAGGAGCATAGCCTGGAGGGGTAGTAGGTGGTCGGGAAATCATCGACTTAGCTTGCTGAGGGAAGGAATTCATAGCCATCTGTTCGACCACTTTCTGTAGAGTGCTCACTTTTGTTGCTTGCTGAGCATTGCTTTCCATGAGTTGCTCATGGCTTTTCATTAATTGATCGAACTTGTTATCACTTTCCCCAACATGATATAATCCTGGAGTACCGCTCCTTGATCCACCGGAGGCCCAGTCTCTAATTTCCTCACAGAGAGACTCCATGCTGTTCAGAAATTGTGCTCCCGGCTTTTTCAGAACGTCAGCCCCTAACGAAGATAACACCATTGTTCTGCACGGACCGATCAAGCCCTTGTAAAACAATTGTGATACTTGTTCCTTCGTCAGACCGTGGTGAGGACAAGTGAGTAGTAGACCTTTGAAACGGTCCCAAGTTTCACAAATATTCTCCGACCCTGGTTGCTTGAAATTATAAATTTCAGCAATCATCTCCAAAGTTCGGCTCGGGGTAGGAATTTGTCATAGAACTTGGTGGCCATGTCGTCCCAGGTACCAATGGTACTCGGTGTTAAGCTATGATACCACTTGCTCGCGTTTCCCGTCAGGCTGTGTGGGAATAAGACAATCTTGCATATTGAAGTACTGCGTCGGTTGCAGTAAGGCTATTGGCATGTTGTAAGAATTTTGTAACATGTAACAGGGCTTCGTCTGGACTGGTGCCATCAAACATGCCCAACTCCTTCACACATCGAATCTGATGATATGGCTTCAGCTTCTGCCACTCATCGTATTCGGATGGGCTGAGGTGAGGAAGGATGATAGCAGGCTGTTGTCCTTGGTTAGACGGCCTGTTGATATTTCGAACCGTTGCTGGTGTAGCTGCCATGTTAGCTTCCGGGTCAGAATCTATCACTGTGGTGGTATGTTCTGTTGAGTTCATCTCTGCCTGAGATTGCGCAGAAAGGTTCTCTCGATTTCTGGGATGTAACCAACCGTGTGATTAATATTCTCTGGGAGGCTCTGTGACCTGGTGAAAGGCATACACCACTCAAAACAGAGAAAAGAACTGGTTATACGTTAGAATAATAAAAATGTTAGGAATTAGTAGACATAAATTATAAGTTAGTAGTTAGTATACAATGGAAAGAAATGACAATGGAACGAAATAACAATGGAACGAAATGACTGGAAATTTTAAGTTAGTAGTTAGAGACAATGGAACGAAATGACAATGGAACGAAATGACAGAAATAAATAACAATAATATTAACAAATTAGTAGTCAGATGTCCAAGTCAGATCAGAAGTTAGATGTCCAATGTCCAAGTCAGATGTCCGAGGTTATATGTCCGAAATTGGATCAACAGTTTTTTTTTTGAATTTTAATTTTTTTTAGTAGATTAACAGATTATTATAATATAACAGGTGAATTAACCGGGGCTTAGGGACTAGATTAAATCAAGTCCCCGGCAACGGCGCCATTTTGCAGAGTGGATTTATCGTGAGTTATTAGCACAGGTGAAATTGATAAAAGAGAGAAATTAATACTCAAAATATCCGTCGGGCTGCAAATTAAAACCCGGTCGCAGTAGTATAGAAGACAGAAGCGGCCGGGGACAAACCGTGGGACTTATAGCGAGATAAAAGTTCCTAAGCTTGTCACAAAAGGGGGGAAGTTAATTGACTTGTTTTAGAAAATATTAAGCAGATTAGAAAACTGAGTGCAGATGAATTAAATGGAACTCCGGGTTCAGGTTAATATTTAATTAATTGTGCTAACTCTACCGGTTTAATAAAATAGTTTGGCAAGATTCCTGTAATTTTCTTAAGGTCCGATGAAAACTCTTAAGAACTCGTTTACCTGTAATGCAAGGTCCGATGAAAACTCGAGCAAAAGCCTGTAAACGGCAGAGGAGTATGAGGCTTTATTCTTGCAACATGTATTAACTTAAACGATGAAAATAAGTTCTTACAGTTTTACGGCTTAATTAACCCGTCTGTTTCTAACCGATGAAATTAAAAACAGACTTAGTAAGGCTTTTTAATAAACCGATGAAATTTATTAAAAAGGGAGAGAAACAAAACTTTAATCGTAACAAACTGAATTTATTTTAACCGGTAGAAATATATTACACAGCTAACAAACCATAATTAAAAACCTTGCCCGGAGCAAATCCTCCTTAGCCAGACATATTAACTGGTAATAAATCTGACAGAGGTTGGACGTAATAACAGCACGGAGACGTGATTAGTGAATGGAGAAATGGAGAGGTCGAAGAGTGAAACATGTACGTAGGCTATTATAAGTGAAGTGGGTGAATTAGAGAATTAATGGAGTGAAATGGTATACGGGAGCGATTTACTGGAAGAGATGAGATGAGGTGAGTGTGAGTGATTTTCTGGTTTTCTCCGTGCACTGGTATAAGGTTGCAGTGGATGGTTATTTATAGAAGAAAGGAAGACTACGTAGAAGACTTGCAGTTGATTGCCTCTGTTGATTTCTTCACTGATTGAAGCATTGATTGCTTCATTTAATGCAGGGGACAGGAGCTGGATACGCGTGAGCGAAATAAGGTAGGCGACGGCGGGGTAGATAGATAAGGCGAGTTGTAGAGTCGCGCGAGGAAGAAAACTGGACTGGGCGCGATTTCTTGTCCGCCTGTGGAAGACCGCCTGATAAGTGGCGGTTGGTGGTGTGGTGTCCGCCTGGGAGACCGCCTGATAAGTGGCGGTTGGTGGTGTGGTGTCCGCCTGGCGGTTGAGCATGGTGGTGTCCGCCAGTTATGGGGCGGTTGCTCCCTTGACCGTGGCCTATTTTCCTTCAAATTTTGACCGGCTCTAGATTCTTCGTTTGGACTCCGTTTTCTGAGCCGTTTGCGTCTACGCGTTCGTCTCTTTGTCTACTTCACTCCCGGCTTGGTTTTCCTCATGTTAAACCAATAATTTTGTGAGATAAACAATAAAACATAAACTAGAGGAAAACTAACCGAAGTTGAGAAATGAGCAAGAAAAGTGCTAATATTATACATGAAATACACCTAAATAACATGCTCATTTAGACACTTATCAGTACGATTCGAGCAATTCCGGTTACTATTGGGGAATCACTTATTCGAGTTATTTATTGTTCTTCACATACTAGGTACGATTTCTCGTACTCTGATACTTTTGCTGATTGACTTATGAGACGTTTTCGAAAAACGCTAACTGAGTTTAAGAGGAATTTCTAAAAGGAAATGGTTTTGTGACTAACTCAGCTTGTGTGACTAATTGAGCCTTGAATGTGAAACTCACTTGGGTATTGGTTCCTTCTATTTGGTTGTTCCATTAGACATTGACTGCTTAGGGTTTACGCTTCTGCACTCTGTAGGACTGAGTGTTTTGGTATTGCTCTGGGTAGTTAGTGATCTGGTGGGAATTTGGAAAAGGTCAATTTTGGTAAATTCTTCTTTTGACTCTAGATATCGTTTCATCCATGAGCTGGTTCTTGGGGTTTCGACGTGCGCGCGTCTTCAATGGTAACCGTGAGGGGCTGTATATCCCTTGTCCCAAAAGGGACGTAGTAGACAGTGAGGGGTTGTATATCCCCTGTCCCAAAAGGGACGTTGTAGATAGTGAGGGGTTGTATATCCCCTGTCCTAAAAGGACGTACTTGGCGGTGGGGGCCATCTCTCCCAGTTGAATTATTCCACTCTTGAGTTATTGGTTCTTGGATCTATCTTATCATTCCTAGTCCTTTGTGACTATCTGAGTCTTTCTACTCCTAACGGGAATTGGGTTTAACTAAGGCATTGGATGTTCACTAACACATGGTGTGGTTTTGTTTCACTAACTTTACCTTTCTGTTATTCTTCTTTATTCTTAACTTGTTATCTTGATTTGGTGATTTGTGGAATGCCTTGCTCCTCTGTGTGGTTTAAGTGATTGCTTTCAAGCTATTATTTATTTAAGAGTTGTATTATAAGTTTGTTTTTGGAGGATCGTACCAGTTCCATTCCAGGGAACTGACCCACCCCTCTCGGGGTGGGCTGCTTGGTTTTATCTTGCAGGTACGAGTTACTTTACAGGTGGCCACGAAGAGAACGAGTGATTGGGATGGGATTAGGTGTTATGGAGAGTATGTGTTTTATTTATGTTTTATTTTTGTTAAGTTTTCTCGAGGTTCAGGCCGTGACAATTGTAATCTTTAAGTTGTAATTGGTGAGGTTTGGTGCTGGGTGTTTGGAACCCGATGGTCTGTACGCCTTTAGTATTTTATTTTTGCTATAAATATGTTAAATAGGGGCGTTACATAGATACTCCTCAATATTTTTTCCTTCTTCTGACAAAGGACCGCCCCACCGCATAGTCGTTGGCGTCGCACATGATCTCAAACGGTAAACACCAATCGGGGGAGATCACGATAGGCGCAGATATAAGGCATTGTTTGAGGGTGTTGAAGGCATTAAGGCACTTCTGGGTGAATTCAAATTTTACATCCTTGGCCAAGAGGTTGCAGAGAGGCTTTGAGATTTTGGAGAAGTTTTTTATGAATCTTCTGTAGAAACCGGCATGACCCAGAAAGCTTCGAATGTCTTTCACTGATGTTGGAGGAGGTAGCTTTTCAATCACTTCAATTTTAGCCTTGTCGACCTCAATACCCTTTGAAGAGATCTTGTGCCCCAAGACAATTCCTTCTCTCACCATAAAATGGAACTTCTCCCAATTTAGCACAAGGTTTGTCTCTTCACACCGGATCAAGATAGCCTCGAGGTTGTCCAAGCAAGTGTCGAAGGAGGTGCCAAAGACGGAGAAGTCGTCCATAAAGACCTCAATGCTTTTCTCTAGGAAGTCGGAGAAGATCGACACCATGCATCTCTGAAATGTGGTCGGGGCGTTGCAAAGCCCGAAAGGCATCCGGGTGTAGGCAAACGTCCCATACGAGCATGTAAATGTCGTCTTCTCCTGATCCTCATGAGCTATGGGGATTTGGAGATACCCTGAATATCCATCCAAGAAGCAGTAATAGTCTTGCCCCGTCAACCTCTCAAGCATTTGATCAATGAATGGCAGAGGGAAGTGGTCTTTTCTGGTGGCGGTGTTCAGCTTCCGGTAGTCGATGCAGACTCTCCAACCATTGGTAGTCCTCTAAGACACCAGCTCACCCTTTTCGTTGGGGACGACGGTAACGCCTCCTTTCTTTGGGACCACTTGTACGGGACTCACACACTTGCTGTCGGAGATGGCATAGATAATCCCCGCATCTAAGAGTTTAAGAACTTCCTGCTTGACAACCTCCTTCATATTCGGATTCAATCTTCTTTAAGGTTGGACCAACGGCTTGTAGTCATCTTCCATGAATATCCGGTGGGTGCAGAAATGAGGGCTGATCCCTTTGATGTTGGCTATAGTCCACCTGATAGCCCGTTTATGGTTTCGAAGCACCCTCATCAAACTTTCCTCTTGTGCACCTGTCAAGGAAGAAGAAATAATAACAGGTAGAACACACGGATAAGTCAAATAAGCATATTTGAGATGAGAGGGTAGAGGTTTCATCTCCACAGTGGGAGGCTTCTCAACCGAGGGCAACGGCTTCTGAGCAGCTCGTTCCAATGGTTCGGGTGGCGGATAGCGTGGTCTATGGCCAGAATATCTACTGTTCAACTCATCCACCGTTTCAATCATTTCTGGATGAAACTCCTGTTCAAAATAAGCCTCCAACAAAGCTAATTCAAGGGAATCAGATTTAATAAGAGAGAGAGAGTGATCCTGCACAATTGAATCTATGACATCTATAGCAAAAACAACATCAGCCTGTGAGGGTCTCTTCACTACTTTAGACATGTCAAATTCTAATTTTTCATCATGAAGTCGTAGAATTATTTTTCCTTTCTCCACATCTATAAGGGCCCTAGCAATTCTCATGAAAGGTCTACCCAAAATTAGTGGCACTCTCTGGTCTTCTTCCATATCTATCACAATGAAATTAGCTGGGAAAACAAATGTTCCAACAGTCACTACCAAGTCCTCTACTTTTCCCTTAGGGATAACCAAAGATCTATCCGCTAATTGCAATTGAATGGGGGTGGGAGTGCATTTACCAATTCCAACCTTATTAAAAGTTGAGAGAGACATAAGATTAATACTAGCACCTAAATCACATAACCCACTACCACATTCAATTTCACCAATATAGCAAGGAACGATAGGCAAACTGGGATCTCCAAGCTTTGGGGGTAGACTTCTTTGTAGAATCGCTGAAACTTTTTCGGTGAGGTGAACGGTTTCCGCTTCCTCCAGCGATCTCTTGTTTTCTATGATGTCCTTCATGAACTTAGCATAAATCGGCATCTGTTTCAAAGCATCAGAAAATGGGATGTTAATTGTTAATTTCTTGAAAATGCTTAGAAACTTCCCAAATAGTTCATCCAAATTTTTCTTTTTGAGTCTAGTGAGAAAATGAAGAGGGGGAAGATGTTTTGCAAGAGTAGTAGAAGTAGAGGGTTCAAGAGACTCCTTCTCCTTGGAAACTTCCTTGGGTGGAGATGGTGGCTCCTCAACAATCTCTTGCTCTTCTTCTTGAGCTTCATCTTCTTGGGACTCCATGTCCTCTTGTGAGCATGATGGATCGAGAAGTCTCCCACTCCTTAATGTTGTTATACCCAAAATTTCAACCCCTCCGAAGTAGTCTCTAAGTCATACGTGCTACAAAGGGCAAAAGGGGTCAAAAAGCACCAAGGCGGGATTTTCCAAGGACATTATCGGGATTTTCTATTTTCATATGACTTGTTCATTATCTTCAAACACTTCCAAATATCATAGTCATTATGAAAGGTATTCATGATTTTCTGATAATATTTATTCTGGAAATTTAGCTTTTAATTCATATTATAAGCTAATTTCTTTAATAATTAACACATGAAATAGCCTCAAAATAGAAATAAAATGGTTTCCAAAATTAAAATAAAATTTTCACATGGTTAGCATGACTACATACAGTCATAAACCTAAAATTATCTTATTTGGAACCTTAGCCCAAAATTTAAAAGAGAAATTCAATCATTTTTGCAATTTTCTCTCTCCTTTGGAAAATACCGAAATCAAAACAAAATGTCATGAAATTTTAATACAGGATAAAGGATGATTTTTAGAGACTAAATCCGTTGGAATTTAGTTATTTCAACTTTCCAATCATAAGTTATGAATTATGGGAGATTCTAGATTGTGAGATTTTTATCTAATCGGTTATTTATCGAAATAAGCTGATTCCAACTCTCAAAATTCCTAAACCTCATATTTTATCTTTGGTTAAAATTTCCGAATTTTTATCATTCTGTAACATGTTTTAAAAAATCAGATTCTCTTAGTGCACAAAATCAAGATTTTAGATAAAAACTTTGTTCTATCAACATGGCCTTGCTCTCTCTATAAAAGGACCTTCCAAAAACGACCTAGGGCAGAGAAGAACATCCCCAAAGTCAGGAAAGGCAGCCGTCAACCTTCTTCCCACGTTTTTGCACTCCCAAGCCTCAAATCAACACTGAAATCATCCCGAAATCACCAAAAACACATTCTTTCTTCTCCCATTGAACTTCCAAGCACCAAAACACCAAAAATAAAGAACCAAACCGTGGTTAACAACATAAGGAAGAAGGGGTCAGAAGCTCGGATCGAAGTTGAACCGGATTGGTCACCAACGAGGCTCTCGAAGATTCCCGACGTGAAGGAACAATCAAATCCCGAAATCCAAACAGGTTGAAATTTGAATTCTTTAACTCCTCTGATGTTAATACAGTTCTGGTTGAAATTTCTAATCGAATTGACTTTTCCATGCTTCTGAATTAAGGTTTGTTTGTGTTTCTGTCCACTAACTTGTTCAATAAGTTTTGTCCTTAATTAGTGGCCAAATTGAAAACTTTTGATTGCTAACATGTTTATAATCTTTCAGGCTACAAACCCATAAAATTTGAGCCAAAAAAACCTCCGGGAACAGCCTCAACGCCGCTGTCCGAGGGCGGTCCGCACCCACGGACGCCATGTCTGGGGTCCCGGACACCCTGTCCGTAAGCCCAGACGCCCCCGGACGGTGGCGGGATATTTTTATTTTCAAAATTTAGGGTTTTATAAAACATGTCCAGGCCCATGGACATCCTGTCCGTGGCCCTGGACTTATCCAAATCTCGTTTCTGTTTAAATTTGACTTTTATTTGTAATTAGGTTAACCGGGGTTCGTGGGTTCGGACAATAGGTCAGTGGCCGCGGACGAAATCAAAATTCGACCTAATTCTGCCTCCGAAACCCTAGTTTAGGTAGTTTTAATTTCACTTTAATTTTCTATCAAAAAATGTAAAAAATACAAAAAAATCAGAAGCGCGCACTTAGGTTAAAAACGACTCGTAATAAGCCGTAATTAAACTAAGTAGAGGAAAAACGACTTCTAGGGGTAATGAAAGTATTTGAACCCTAAATAAGTCGAATATCAAGCCCCCGAATCCGAACTCTCCTTTCCTAATTTGATCTAGGTTAAAATTAGGTGGCGACTCATAATAGGTTCCAGTGAGCTAGCTTAGGTTTTAATAATTATTGTTATATGACATAGTAATTAATCATAGGTTATAAGTGGACCTAAAGCCCGACTAGATCCTAATCAATCTAATCAACATAGGATAGGGTTTAAAAATCGAGGCTCACAGACTGGCGACTTTGCTGGGGACAAACTTCTTAATTTTAACTTGTTTTAATTTTAAGAAAGAGGGCTTAACTCGAAAATGTTTATTTATGGCTTTATTACTCTGTTTGTTTACTTTCATGCGCACTTTAATTTCCTGCACCTTTGCATCATATGAGAGCGAGGGTCCACGCAAACCGATTTCACCCCGGGACCCGTTTGAGGGTCCCCTGTCAGGGACTCACACCTTTTAGGTGATGTGAATAAGCGGGGGAAAAGAGGAGGATGTCGTCTAACCACATCCCCTTAATACCTGGGCTTTAGCCCCAAGCGTTTTCCTGGCAGTGCCCTTACCTAGCCCATTGTTTGGTCAGTCAAAGACCCAACCGTAGACGCACACCTTCAGGTGATGTGAAAAGAGTGGGGAAGCCCAAAGAGAATAGCGTGCAAGCCCTATTCCTTTGTGGTGACCTGGGCCCATGCCCCAAGTACCTCTCCGGATCGATCCATACCTGGTTTGATTTAAACATCTAGTGAGGACATGTTGAATCTGTGTGGGCCTTGTTTGCTTGTGTGATCGGCCCACTACCCAGCCTAGAAATTGATAGGAATTTCTCCTACATCGACCTAGCCCAACCCGAATTGTCAGTTCTATTTGTTTGCAGCCCAAAGGCTCTGTTTGGTTTAACATGTGAGTTATGTGAGCTTCGGCCCAAAATTTTAGGCTTAGGTGGTTTCTTTTTCAGCCCAATTTGGTTTATCCATTTAATTCTAGGCCCATAAAAGTCCACCTAAAAGTAATCCATGAGACATGTAAACCAACCAAGCCTTCAACTGAAATTCTTCCGACCTAAGGCCTATTCTAGTATAGGAAAACTCTTCACTTGGGCTTTAGCCAAAAATCCTAGATCTAGGCATCATCTTTCAGGTTCAATCAATACTACTCATTCAGGTTTCAGTCCAAACTCCAACCCAGGGTTTTGTTCAGCAATCATTCTGGCCCAAATACCACACTCATGACTCATTCTATTTGGGGCCCATAGACCAATTCATAGTTTTGGCCCATAAGATTCGCTCTCAATCCAGAAGTTCGTCCCATAGCACAAACCATTTGAATCCAAGATAGGTTGCATAACTCATTCATTCTAGTTTCTAGCGTCAAGGCCCGACAAGAACATCAAACGAATCTCAGACTTCAAGGTTTTCCCTCTCGGCCCAGTAGCCCATTCACGGTTCGTGTGGCCTCCTTCAGCCCGTTTGCTTCACTTCTAGATTAAGGGTATTCAGGCCCGTAAATATGTTCTATCCTAGGAGTCACTTTAGCTCATGCACTTCACTCGCAGCTTGGAAAAGATTCAGACCTGGGTTCCTCCTACATAACCCATAGGCATTCCTAGTTCAAACATTTTACGAGGCCTATTCGAAGTTCAGAAGGAAGACAATCACGGTCATCTCAATGGCGTCCCGACGGCCCAGAGCTCGAGTCTGCAGTATGTTGGCATCAGACAGCCCAACATCACTATTTTGGAAGTTTTCTCGATTTGGTAGTTTTCTTTTCCCAGTCGTTCTTCCGACTTTTATGGTAGCTAGCTTCCTTTCTCATTTTAGGTAGTTTTCTTAAGATTACAATTTTTGATGTTGTCTTTCCATTCATGAATTAGAGCATAGTTCCATTTCATTATTTTTTGTGCATTTATTCACAAAACCAGAACACCAAAAAATAAATAAGTCATCACACCCACATCCACTACCTTCATCACATACATCCCATGTGTCTCACCACACTCCCCTCTCCACATGAAACTCATTCTTACGCAAGGAATATCTCACCACCTTGTTGGCTTCCACCATTCATCACCTCTCAATGGAAAATTTCACCGTACACTGAAAGCATCCCACTACCATGTTTTACTTTCATCACTACATCACTCCACCAAAACAGCAAGACTTCATCGCCATGTACCACGACACATACAACCACCTCCAACAAATAACCTGGGTATTCAAAAGGCTTGTCAAAAGACCCCAAAACAATACTAGGGGCAATCTGAGTTAATGGTCGATAACGTTTATTTCATTGGTTCAAAGCGCGTGAACAAGTCTCCGAGTGAACATTTCGCGAGAGTGCCTTGAGCGGTAAAACCATGAGTTAAAGAGCATGTCATTTTTACATGGCTCCAGAGAGATTACATTCAAAGGTAAGGTAAACGGCATGACTCCAACCGAAGGAGATAATTTGTAAATTTATGCTTAAACCTATGAAAAGTAACAAAGAAAGGATACACAACTATTAGGGATGACGAAGCACCTAGGTACAGCACCACTCAGCCAAAAGCTTGTGAACCCTGACATTACACCCTAGGAACCCCCGCTGAGCTTTTCATATATGACCTATTTTACAACACTACAAACTCCACAGAATAAGCCAGCCAATGATGAATTATCGACCCAGTGACCAAAGGAAGCAAGGAGCCCGACTTTTGAACAACAACTTCACAAGTCCAAACAAGCAAAACTGCTACCACCACGACGAAACGATCCGCAAATGGTCCCAAAGTGACACAGGATCCAAATGAGCTCACATCAAAAACAGCTCTCAAATTTCAAAACCGGGAAACACAAGAACCCCGAAGAAAAAGAGATTCAAAGAAAGGCAAACCTGAAAAGCCTCGAAGAAATCCAAAATTGGGAGAAAGAGAGAAGGTGCTAGGAACAACCCAAAAGTCCCAAGTTCCAAGCTCACAAGCGAATTCATCACGAAGTAGCCAAACGACTTCAAGACGAAGAAGACAAGTCCAAGAGAAGGTGCAAGTTGTAGCTTTAGTCACCCTTATAGCTCCACATATCCTAAACATTCCTCCATCACCCCATTGTCTTTCATTACACCTCATAGCCACATTATAAGCTCAAAAGACTTCCGACTTAGTAGTTGTGTATCCAATCACGTGAAAGTAATAGGTTGAATGCGTAAATCTAACAAATGTCAAATTCAACGGTTAAGATGTTTTGACCAGAAGGAGAGCACGAGTGCAAGCATCAAACACTTTGAGTGTAGGATAGAAAGCACCACATCAAGATAAACCCTGACCTTGTGAGAGTGAGTGTAACACCCCATCCAACAACAAACACATAACAACAATCTGCAGCGGAAAATATACTACTTCACATTACTTAACTCGTTGGTGTTACACGCCGTTAACCACCCACGTGGCTAACAAGGCTATTACATAAACATTGTACCGGTCTGATGGACTAGATTCCCGAGCGACTACACATTATTATCCCTTTCCATTAACCACAAAACATACACATATCTTCCAACTGTACCGAGTATTTACAACTGATGCCGATAACAATTTCGGTCTTACTACACCTACTGTATATATACAACTTAAATGACTACCCATGTACAACAACTACCCCGTCCTACTCTCGCACGGCTTCCAGCTCTTCGTACCTGAAATAAGAAAAGAAGAGAAAGGGTGGCCCCCAAGGGGCTCAGCACCTTTGCTGGTATGGTAATCTCGCAGCCCACATGCTACCGGGCCACGCACAACTAATTGTCGTCTTAGCATGCGGTTGATTATATTTAAATCATGCATGCAACTGTAAACACACAACACATAACATTTCGCCTCAATGGGCTCAACAAACGGATAATACGTCCTTATTTGATAAGTCACTCATGGTATTCATTACCCCTAGAGTGTTTCTCCTCTAATGGAGCTACTTCCTTAATAGACGACAACTACCCATTAATCGGGTTGTCCTTAAACGCCTCTTATCACAAACTGGGATTCATATCCATGATCCACATACTCCACATCTTACAACATATAACATGCAACACATAACAACACTTTCACGTTACAACGTGCACATAATAACATCGCAATAAAAGTTGCATTACATCAACAACACATAACATAACGGGAGCGGCTCTCTTAGGAACCGACCCAAACATTGATAATTCACTGGTGAGCCTAGAGAATGATGTCACCCTCATGATAAGCTCGTTATACAACAACAACAACACTCATTACCGTCCTAATAGCGGACGAGAACTTAAGTAAGATGGTTCGGGTTTGGTGGCCCGAACACACCACACAACACATGTTCCCCCTAAACCGATCATAAGTCAGAATAGCTAAGCTTTGGAATAAGCTAATGGGAGATCATAACCCGTGAGGGAAACAACCATAACAGAGAGAAGGGTAAGGCTAAGAAGGATACCCACTCCCAAACAACGCGCGACCGGCCAAACCGGATTCCTCACCACTGTTAGTACATACTTACTTTTAGATATTAGTTAGAACCCCACTATGGAGTCTATCACATCTACACACCATACAGTATTACAACTGGGTTAAAGACACAAGGGAGATCCCTACATTCATACACATCACACAATTAACACCACGCATAGTCGTGGTTAGAACGTCCCAAGGTTCGGGTCGTCTAATCCGAATACCAAACTCTCATGTGATCCTAGACTCAGTTAACTAAGGTTAACACTTCCGAGGTTAGATGGTATCAGAGTTGAACACGCCACATAAATGAATTACTGTAAACTCATTACATGTTTAATCTTACAACGTGGCAAACATACAGAAAAACACATTGGCATACAAGCCGGTGTA
Organism: Limonium bicolor; assembly: GCA_023374045.1. Taxonomy (NCBI): domain Eukaryota; kingdom Viridiplantae; phylum Streptophyta; class Magnoliopsida; order Caryophyllales; family Plumbaginaceae; genus Limonium; species Limonium bicolor. The sequence goes on from CM041780.1 coordinate 238,818,660, forward strand.
ATCCGGTAGGACACAGGTTGCAAGAAAACCATACCTGTCACCGGAGTCCACTTTACCATGTCCACTTATGTTCCTCGAGTAATTCTCGAACAATTGATAACATTACATGTACTTTTACTAACATCGGGGTAACATGTTTGTTTAAAGTCTAATGCTTAACTTTTCCCCGTTAACTTAGTTACATAACTTCACTTTTTAACTTGTTTTACTCTACATTTTAATACATCTTTTTTTCCCACTAAATTATCATTATAACTCACCTAACATGTCTTAAACAACATTATAACATCATTACTAGTCAATCCCCATCATTACACATCATTCATAACCTTAACAATGTTTTGGTCCGACCGACCTTACCGACCGACCTTACACAAGGTCGGTCCATTCCAGAACACATTACCGTCAAAAATTTCTACTCCGACCGACCTTGTATGTTCGGTCGCATGTTCGGTCCATTCCCGAGAGTTTCTTCCCTTGAAAATTCAGGCCCGACCGAACTTGCCAAGTCCGGTCCCATGTTCGGTCGATTCCAGAAACTTAATTCGTACACAAAATACAAGCCCGACCGACCTTGCAAGTCCGGTCCCCAAGGTCGGTCCATTCCAGAAACCAATTCTCGCAGGGTAAACTGGGCTCGACCGACCTTGGCAAGTTCGGTCGCAAGGTCGGTCTGCTCTAGACCCTTATTTTCCATTGCCCGTTTAACTCCAAACTTCACCTCATATATCCTAATATGTCCTAACCTCATTTGGGCACTTCAAACACATCTTTAGCCATGTACTAAATTCCTTAAATCACCCACCAAACTATTTATCATTCCACAAATCCTTACAAAATCTCTTAATACTTGTACATTTTTCATTTGGTTTTCTAAGTGGTATTTCACCTATAATGACCACTATACCAAGATGTTTCCTCTACACCTTAGCATCATCTCTCAAACTTCTTTTCTTACTAACTAAATCTCCTTTTTCACATCTTACCTAAACATCATTTCTTCCTTGTACACCAACATTCCTAAAGCTTAAACAAACTTCTCCAAGACTTTATTACATCCCAAAAACACTCATTGAATTCCTAGAACTTCCAAGATAATACCAAAGTCCTTGTATCACTCTAAATCACCTTAATACATGCTTTCTTCCCTAGTAAAACACTTGTTCACCTTTAACACTTCCTAGTTCACCAAAACTTGTTTAAATCACTTAGAACTTCTTACACATTCTCCAAATTTTGCCATAGCTTCTCTTGTATATACTCACATCCAAACACTTAGGTTTTTACCTTATTTCATTCAAGAACACCCTAAATCCATCAAGAGTATTCTCACACACATAACTTCACCCAATTTACACTACATCACAATATAGTGCATAAACTTAATTGCTTGGCACTTAGGCCCTTAAATAACATGGCTCTTAGGCCCTTAAGATGCATAAATCATAAACACTGAATTTCCCACATTGTATTTGCCTTTGACCTGCAAATACACTCAACAATACATATGCCTTTTACTAAGCCCTTGAGAGCATTCTTCTAAGTCATTTTCCCTTGGCTCCTTAAATCATTTTCATAAGCAATATAAGCTCATTTCTCCTAAGACTTTAAACCATATTAGGTTAGCACATTTACCTCTTTTGCCCACAAACTTCTTTCTTGTTTCCTTGACTAAATTGGCAAGGCTTTTGGTTGCTTGTCAACTTCTAAACATTGTACAAATAATAGAATGAGTATTCAAGCATTATGCTTCATCTCATTGCAAACCCTAGTTACATATATTATCTTAACATATTAAGGTAATTGTTTTACCTTTAAATGGAAAGAGAGCTTGAATGAGTATCAAGAAAGGACTCCTCCTAGCCCTTGGAAGATTCAAATGAAGCTAAAACAAGCAAGGTAAAAACACCATTGTGAGGTGAATTTTCGGACAACACAAAACATGGAGGAAACATCATTTTTCTTTGAGTTTCCTTACCTTGAAGCAAAGGAGAACAATAACATGTGAAAAGGTGAGCTCAAGCTCCATCAATGGTGAATCTCCTTGGCACCGAAATGAGGCTTTTGAAGATTTGAAAAGATAGAAGTGTAGAGCTTGCTCCAACTAGAAGAATGGTGGTCTTGAAATTGAATTTGGACCATGGAGCTAGGAGTTACAAGAGATCAAAGATGGAGTTTAATGGTGGTGGTGTAGTATTACCGTGAAAGAGAGGAAGAAGATGGAGTTGGAACCATGGGAATGCAAGAAGGAAAGAGAGAATGAAGATAAGTTTGCCTTTTTAAGAGATATTATGTAATAACGCAAATAGTAACTTGCTTTATCATTAGTTATTTGTTTTGTTAACTTACAAGGTGATGACTCACCTCATAAAAACCGGCCCCCATTAGTAGTCTAGGGGTGTTTTGGTCTTTGTTGACCAATTAACTTACTTATAATAACATATGTTACAAACTAGCTTATTAAAGTTACTATTCACTAAAACAAGGCACATAGATGTGCAATTTTTGATTTCCCATTGATATAGACTTCCAAATGTGATACTATATAGTACACATGTTAAATAAAGAGTAATGATGGACATTTAGCCATACAAAACTCATTTACAAGACAATTTTTCAAAAACGTGCTTTAAGACTCCTTAAAGCACATTTTGTGTTTTAACCTGTTTTCAAGCTTGGTTTTCTTTGGTAATTGATTTAGTATGTTCATTAACATATTTATAAGGTATAGGTGTGACCATTAGGTCTTATACAAATTTATCCCAAGATTAGAGCACATTTTGCTCTTATTGACTTTAAGGTATTTTCTTGTGTTTTATGTGGTTTAACTGTCTACCAAAGTTTCCTAAGGACTTAATTTGCCTTGTTAAATCATAATTGACTATTATTTAGTCTTGTTAGGTTCTTTGGGTCCTAACCAAGTTCACTCCAAGCTTAAAGCATGTTTTTGCTCAAACTGTATCTTAGTGCTTTATTGCATTTTACTATGGTTTAAATTGTTCACTGATGTTTCTAAGGCACTTTTTAGCCTTTACATACCATTTTGATATTTAAACCACATATCAAGGTTTGGGGTATTTCAATGAGACTTGTTTTGCGCAATTAATCAAAGAAAATACTGGGGGCAATCGATCGGAAATCCTAAAAAACTCAGATTGCCTTAAGGAAAAAATACTGGGGGCAATTGTTGGTCCCAACAATTGCAACAACGACACTGATTGAGGCCAAAAAACCCGAAACCCAAAGGATCAAACCTTCCTCATATCACACAGGCCCGTTCTAAGCCCTACCTCCACATCAAATTTCCTCAGGCTCGTCCTAAGCCCTACCTCCACATCAAATTTCCTCAGGCCCGTCCTAAGCCCTACCTCTACATCAAATTCCCTCAGGCCCGTCCTAAGCCCTACCTCCATATCAAATTTCCTCAGGCCCGTCCTAAGCCCTACCTTCACATTCAAACATCCATAGGCCTGTCTTGAGACCTAATCCTTCTACATTCTTTTGGACCCATCATACACTTGACTCACTTTCACTTAGATCCCATCCTTAGGCTCGTCATAAGACCTAGATCCAACCTTTAGGCTTGTCATAAGACCTAGATCCAACCTTTAGGCTCGTCATAAGACCTAGATTCAACTTTTAGGCTCGTCATAAGACCTAGATCCAACCTTTAGGCTCGTCATAAGACCTAGATCCAACCTTTAGGCTCGTCATAAGACCTAGATCCCACCTTTAGGCTCGTCATAAGACCTAGAACCATCCTTTAGGCTCGTTATAAGACCTAGTTGCATTCCTTTAGGCTCGTAGTAAGACCCTTTAGCTTACCCACTCTCATCAAACACATTGCATTCATTTCATTTATATAGGCTCGTCATAAGACCTAGTTGCATTATCCAGGTGCGTCACAAGACTTGGCGACAGCAAAGTTGGCGAGGTGATGGCAATAAATCCTCCTATGTTATGTCAGCTTACTTTGGGATCAATGAATGGTGGGCGAAGGCAATAAGTCCCCAGGGTTTTTACCAGGAGTTATACCTGCACACCGGCTTGGGGGCGATGGCAATAAGTACACATTGGGTCCAGCCAGGAGCATTGGCACGGGTTTTGGTCCCCAGAAGCATCCGAGCATCATCAGCATCATCAATATCATCAGCATCATCAGCATCATCAGCATCATTAGCATCGCTAGCATATCAGCATTCCTACATCTACACATTATTTAGCTTTCATCATTTTCAGGCAGTCAACACCTTAGAATAGTTTGGCATCATTTTCATTATCTTCAGGTAGTCAACGCCTTAGAATCGCTTGACATTTACTTCATCATTTCATTTTTAGGTAGTCAACGCCTTAGAATTGCTTGACATTTACTCCATCATTTCATTTTTAGGTAGTCAACGCCTTAGAATCGCTTGACATTTACTTCATCATTTCATTTTTAGGTAGTCAACGCCTTAGAATCGCTTGACATCTTTTCATTTCCATTCTCACTCATAGGTAGTCAGCGCCTTAGAATAACTCGACACAATCTACATATAGGGTCTTTTAAGATCCAAAATTTTAGGGTATCACTCAGGCATCAACGAGTCTTTTCATCTTCATTACAAAGCCTAGTTGACGAGGGGCAATCTGTTATACCCAAAATTTTAACCCCTCCGGAGTAGTCTCTAAGGCATACGTGCTACAAAGGGCAAAAGGGGTTAAAAAGCACCAAGGTGGGATTTTCCAAGGACATTATCGGGATTTTCTATTTTCATATGACTTGTTCATTATCTTCAAACACTTCCAAATATCATAGTCATTATGAAAGGTATTCATGATTTTCTGATAATATTTATTCTGGAAATTTAGCTTTTAATTCATATTATAAGCTAATTTCTTTAATAATTAACACATGAAATAGCCTCAAAATAGAAATAAAAAGGTTTCCAAAATTAAAATAAAATTTTCACATGGTTAGCATGACTACATACAGTCATAAACCTGAAATTATCATATTTGGAACCTTAGCCCAAAATTTAAAAGAGAAATTCAATCATTTTTGCAAGTTTCTCTCTCCTTTGGAAAATACCGAAATCATAACAAAATGTCATGAAATTTTAACACAAGATAGAGGCAGATTTTTAGAGACTAATGCCGTTGGAATTTAGTTATTTCAACTTTCCAATCATAAGTTAAGAATTATGGGAGATTCTAGATTGTGAGATTTTTATCTAATCGGTTATTTATCGAAATAAGCTGATTCCAACTCTCACATTTCCTAAAAATCATCTTTTATCTTCGGTTAAAAGTTCCGAATTTTTATCGTTCTGTAACATGTTTTATAAAATCAGATTCTCTTAGAGCACAAAATTAGGATTTTAGATAAAAACTTTGTTCTATCAACATGGCCTTGCTCTCTCTATAAAAGGACCTTCCAAAAATGACCTAGGGCAGAGAAGAACATCCCCAAAGTCAGGAAAGGCAGCCGTCAACCTTCTTCCCACGTTTTTGCACTCCCAAGCCTCAAATCAACACCGAAATCATCCCGAAATCACCAAAAACACATTCTTTCTTCTCCCATTGAACTTCCAAGCACCAAAACACCAAAAATAAAGAACCAAACCATGGTTAACAACACAAGGAAGAAGGGGTCAGAAGCTCGGATCGAAGTTGAACCGGATTGGTCACCAACGAGGCTCTCGAAGATTCCCGATGTGAAGGAACAATCAAATCCCGAAGTCCAAACCGGTTAAAATTTGAATTCTTTAACTCCTATGATATTAATACACTTCTGGTTGAAATTTCTAATCGAATTAACTTTTCCTTGCTTCTGAATTATGGTTTGTTTGCGTTTCTGTCCACTAACTTGTTCAATACGTTTCGTCCTTAATTCGTGGCCAAATTGAAAACTTTTGATTGCTAACATGTTTATAATCTTTCAGGCTACAAACCCATAAATTTTGTGCCAAAAACACCTCCGGGAACAGCTTCAACGCCGCCATCTGGGGGCGGTCCGCACCCACGGACGCCATGTCCGGGGTCCCGGACGCCCCCGGACGGTGGCGGGATATTTTTATTTTCAAAAGTTAGGGTTTTATAAAACATGTCCGTGGCCCCGGACTTTTCAAAATCTCGTTTCTGTTTAAATTTGACTTTTATGTGTAATTAGGTTAACCGGGGTTCGTGGGTTCGGACAATAGGTCCGTGGCCGCGGACGAAATCAAAATTCGACCTAATTCTGCCTCCGAAACCCTAGTTTAGGTAGTTTTAATTTCACTTTAATTTTCTGTCAAAAAATGTAAAAAATACAAAAAAATCAGAAGCGCGCACTTAGGTTAAAAACGACTCGTAATAAGCCGTAATTAAACTAAGTAGAGGAAAAACGACTTCTAGGGGTAATGAAAGTATTTGAACCCTAAATAAGTCAAATATCAAGCCGCCGAATCCGAACTCTCCTTTCCTAATTTATCTAGGTTAAAATTAGGTGGCGACTCATAATAGGTTCCAGTGAGCTAGCTTAGGTTTTAATAATTATTGTTATATGACATAGTTATTAATCTTAGGTTATAAGTGGACCTAAAACCCGACTAGATCCTAATCAATCTAATCAACATAGGATTGGGTTTAAAAATCGAGGCTCACAAATGTTACCGCTTTCGCTTGCTCTCTTGGATTGGGCTTGGCTTGACTTGGAAGAACACCCGGTTGTCTTTGAGCAAGTTGTTGGGAGATGCTTTCAAGTTGAGCTTCAACCCTTTTGTTGGTGGCTTCTTGACTTGCTTTAAAAGCATCCAAATCAGCCGCTTTAGGGTACACAACCGAGACAAGATTCTTCATCATGTCTCTTAGCTCGGCATTGGCATCCGTGGATGGAGGAGGAGGTTGTTGATGTTGTTGTTGAAAGCCCGGAGGTGCTCCTTGTGGTCGGTAACCCATTTGTGGGTTGGACATTTGAGACGACCCTTGTGACCGGTATCCCGTGGGATTGTTGGAAGCATTGCTTGATCCCCCTTGGGTTTGGTCATTGCTTCTCCATGAGAAGTTTGGATGGTTCCTCCATGGGGCGTTCTGTTGGTTGTAGTTGTATCCGGGGCGGTTGCCTACAAAGTTTACATCCTCATGAGGATCAGCATAAACTTTGCCTTCGCAAAAGTGGGTCTCATGAGGACCCGCACAAATTGCACACCCCTCTGGGATAGAAGTAGAAGCAGATGTAGAAGGTGATGATGAAGAAGCTATATACTTTGTTGTTTCTTTTTGAGCTATAGCTAGCTTCTCCGCCATCTTGGTAAGTGAAGATATTTGAGCGGAAAGGTGGTCGGTGGGCTCAACATGTAGGAGACCCGCTGCTCTTGGTGCTCTTCCCTTTGGTTTAGACCACTTCCTTGTGTTGCTTGTCATCACCTCTAGGAGTTCCATTCCCTCTTGAGGTGACTTAGTCATGAAGCTTCCTCCAGCTGAGAAGTTCACAAGTAGTCTATTCGAGTCGTCGAGACCGTTGAAAAATGACAAACATAGTGATTGGTCATCCAAACCGTGGTGGGAACAATTCATCAACATGTCCTTGAATCTATCCCATGCATCACATAGTGTCTCTTCCGGCTCTTGGCAAAAGGTATTAATCTCTCCAATTAATTGCCTCGTTCTACTTGTGGGGTAATACTTGGCAAGAAATTTTTGAGCCATTTGTGCCCAAGTATGGATTGATTTTGACGGTAAGCTCCTATACCATTTTGATTATGCGTCGGACAGTGAGTGAGTGGAGAGATGCAGGCGTATCCTCTCATTAACGCTTCCAGCTTTACCAAATGAGTTGCAAAAGTCGAGGAAGAGACTTAGGTGGTTGGGAGCTTCATCGGGATTTGCTCCGCTGAATTTTCCTAAGTCCCGGACAGCAGTGATGTAGTGGGTCTTGAATACCCATTGTCCGACCTCTTGAGGCGTCAACTCCGGTAGGACTATGGCCGAAGGTCTCCCTTCGGTGTCCGGCTGGTTGTAGTCTTTGAGAGCCATTTGTTGTGGGTTCCCGTTATCTTCTATCCCCGGTTGTTCTAGATCAGCCATGATTGAATTTTTCAAAGTTCGAATGACTCTCAACAATGAACGCTCAAGCTCGGGTCTCGGACTAACAAGTGGAGATCCTTTGGCTCGAGTGTTTGGCATACATCGAGAAAACAGAAGGTACCTAAACCACACCAACACCAAATGCTTTTAAGTAGTACGAAATGTAAGAATATAGACAAACAATTAAAACACAAATACCAAAAATAAAATAAACAAGATAAAAGTACTAAATGCACAAAAACTAAAGTACCGAACCTAGGGAAATTGAATAATCAATTTTCCCGGCAACAGCGCCAAAAACTTGTTGGGAAAATTACAAACATAGTAATTAAACCTAGCTAAAATGGGCAAGTGCACCCAATTCGTTGCAATAAAACAAGTGTCGTATCGACAAGAAAATTGGTTTCAAAATCCCAAGCTTCGGTATATTAGTTAAATGCGAATAAACAGTAAAAGGGGGTTTAGCCGGAGGCAAGCTTGGTTGTTTGTCAATTGAAATGCAATAAAACAGTAAAATTTTTGTGTATGGAATGGATGGGAAGTACCCTAGGATAGTGGGGAATCACCTAATTCACTCAAAGAACTTCAAAACCATAACTCATCATCTCAATGCCTATTAGAGTTCAACTCATGAATCCCCAAATCATGGGAAATCCAATTCTTACCTCATTAATCAAACACCTTAATTAAAGGAGGTTCAAGTCATTAAATAGCATTAAGCAAACACTCTTAATCAATAGCCCCAATAATTTACTCCCAAAATCAAGAGAGCAAAAGTTAGGGTTTATCCCCCCTTTTGGTCTAGCTCCAAACTCAAACTCAAGTATTGAATGAAACCACCATAAATGAAATAAGAGATCAATTTAGAGCATTAATTGATATTGAAGGGAATAAAACAAGAGTAATAAATGAGTTAGGTTTCTAGCATTCAATGAGCAAAATGGGTTCAACCCCTCATCCTAGGATACAAATGGAACTACTCAGCCATAGCCAAAGGAAAGAGGAAGGAGAAGGGAGAAATAGCCATTAGAGGAGCTTCCAAGCTTCAATGGAGGTAGAAATCTTCACTTTCTTCTTCCTCCTTTCTTCTCTTCTTTTCTCCTCTTCTTTTCTCCCTTATTTTCGCCACTCTCTCTCTTATTTCAGGCTGGAGTCGTGTGTCTTGGATAATGGGGAAGGAAGCCCCAAAATGTAGCCTTTTAAAAGAAGTTTCTGGGCAAAAATTCCGTCTGACCGACCTTGTAAGGTCGGTCTCAGGGTCGGTCGGACTCTCTCAGAACGAGGCACGTGACAGGTTTTTAAACTCGACTGACCTTGGACAAGGTCGGTCCCAAGGTCGATCGATTTTAGTGTGTTTGGGACGGCTTGGGTAGAGTCAGACCGACCTTGACAAGGTCGATCCCAAGGTCGGTCGGGCCCAGGATGTCCTTCTTTTGTGCCGAAATTCTCCCGATGCTTCCCGTTGGCTTGACATCCTTCCCGAGGTGCTCGAACATTGATGCATTCTCAGATTAAGCTCTCAAAAATGTACTCATATGAGTATTTACCTATTTGAATATGTCAAAAGTATAAGATCACTAAAAATCACAAAAATACTCCATAAAGTGGTGAAATAAGTCATGCACCGAATAAAATGACGGTGAATAAAGACCTTGAGAAAGCACTATTTCACCACTTATCACTCATCTGCTCCAATTGTGGGCACATCTCAAAAGCATGAGTGCCCCCACATTGACAACAAAGAGGATCTGACGAGCTGGTAGCTATCCTCTTCACCTGCTACACTGGTTGTTGATTAATCATCAAATCATCAAACCGTTTAACCAGAGAACTTACTAGAGTAGTCTGTCGTGCCTGAGTCTCCTCCATGTGTGCCATCCAAGGATCGAGGTTCTGCACACCCTTTACTCCAACAGGAACAGTCATAGACCGGCCACCTTCTGATCCCCACTGGCGCACCTCATCAATATAAGTCTTCATAGCTGCCATGAAGTCGGTGCCAGATATGTTTAGGATGTCACCGCCTAGAGTAGATCTCACCTCAGCCTTGTGTATATGGTGGAGCCCGTGAAAGAACGTCATGGCTATGCAGGTCATGTCCTGGCCATGGTGTGGACACTGGCAAAGCATCTCCTTAAATCTGTCCCATGCCTCACATATCGTCTCAGATCCTGTCTGTTTAAAAGCAAGCAAAGCAGCTACCAAGTCAATAGTTCAAGAAATAGGATAATATTTATCGTAGAACCTAGTAGTCATTGCTCCCATGTCGTGATAATACCAGAAGAAAGACGATAAAACCAATTAACAGCCTCACCAGATAAGGTATTAGGAAAGAGACTCAATCAAACAAACTCCAACAAACCTTCAGAACACCCGATCTGATCCATATGAATGAGGAACCGATTTACATGATTGTGAGCCTCGATTTTTAAACCCTATCCTGTGTTGGTTAAAGCTGATTAGGATCTAACCGGGTTTTAGGTCCACTTATAACCTAAGGTTAATAACTATGTCATATAACAATGATTATTAAAACCTAAGCTAGCTCACTGGAACCTATTATGAGTCGCCACCTAATTTTAACCTAAATCAAATTAGGAAAGGAGAGTTCGGGTTCGGGGGCTTGATGTTCGACTTAATTAGGGTTCAATTACTTTCATTACCCTTCCTAGGTCGTTTTTCCTCTACTTGGTTTATTTACGGCTTATTACGAGTCATTTTAACCTAAGTGCGCGAGCTTCTGTTTTTTTGTGTTTTTTAGCATTTTTTTGACAGAAAACTAAAGTGAAATTGAAAGATACCTAAACTAGGGTTTCGGAGGCAGAATTAGGTCGAATTTTGCTTACGTCCGTAGCCACGGACCCCGTGTTCGAGACCACGGACCCCAGTTAACCTAATTATACAAAAGAGTTGAAATTAAAGGAAAACAAAAAATTGCAAAGTCCGGGGCCACGGACAGGCTGTCTGTGGGCCCGGACATTATTAGAAAACCTAAATTTTGAATTTTTTTAAATCCCGCCGCCGTCCGTGGGTGTCCGGGCTTACGGACAGTGAGTCCGGGACCCCGGACATGACGTCCGTGGGTGCGGACCGCCCTCGGACGGCGGCGTTGAGGCTGTTCCCGAGGGTGTTTTTGGCTCAAATTTTATGGGTGTGTAGCCTGAAAGATGTACAAGACGTTAGTGATTGAAAGTTCTCAATTTGAATTCGAATTAAGCACGAAACTTGGTAAACAAGTTATTGGACAAAAGCTTAAGCAAACAGCAATACAGAAGCGTAAAAAGGTTAGTTTGAACCCAAAATTTGACAGAGAGTTAATAAGGTCATGGGGAATTAGAAAAGTAGAATTGTAACCTGTTTTACCTTCGAATTCAAGAGGGTTCTTCACGTCGGGATTCTTCGGAGGCTCCGATGGTGCCGGTTCTGGATTGTGTTCGACCCGAGCTTCTGGTTATTGATTGTTGAAGGTTTTCTTCACGTTTTGGAGGTGGTTTGGTTGATGTTTGATGATGTTGTGGGAGTTGAAAAATATGTTTTGGTGTTGATTTTGGTGAGATTTCGGTGTTTGATTGTGGCTCTGGGGTTCAAAACGTGAGGAGCAAGAGACGGCTGCCTTCTTTGAGAGTCTAGGGTTCTTGAGGTTCTGATTTGATCATGGGATAAGGTTCCTTATATAGGCTTCCTTAAAGATAGAAAAATTCGGTAAAAACCAAGATTTACCGACGTTTTAGCTCAAGGGCTTCCAAAAGGAATTTGATTATGAAATTTCTCACATGTGTAAAGGATGATATTTCTGATTTTTCTAAAGTGGAATCGAATTTTTTGGATATTGGAATATTTTTAAATTTAATTTCTCGTCAGATTCAATCAGAAATTGCTAGAAAATTATTGGAAATTCGAAAAATCAAAATTCCAACGCTGTTATGCTTCAGATGTCATCCTCTATCATGGGTTAAAATTTCAAAGCATTTTGAATTGATTTGACCCTTATTTGGAGGAGAGAGAAAGCCTATAGGGGGCTTAGGAGCCTTGAAAAATTACGAAAATGCCCCTGGAGATGACTAAGCTGTCCCTAGTACTCTGAAATGTGCCGATCGAACTGGGAACCCTCGCTACTAGCCTATTAGTAGAGACTCTCTTCCGGGGGGTTGAAATTTTGGGTAAAACAGATTACCCCCCGTCAACTAGACTTTGTAATGGAAATGAAAAGGCTAGTTGATTCTTGAGTGATACCCCAAAATTTTGGATCTTAAAAGACCACACGTGCAATCCGACAAGTTGCGTCGAGCTATTCTAAGGCGCTGACTACCTATTAGTAAAGTGGAAGGGTGTCGAGCTATTCTAAGGCGTTGACTAACTATAATGAATGAGATGATGTCAAGCTATTCTGAGGCGTTGACTACCTATCAGTGATTGAAAATTGGTGTTGGGTCGAGTTCTTCTATTCGGGTGAGTTCTGCTGCTCTAGTGAGTTCTGCTGCTCTGGTGAATCTGAATCTTTGGCTAAGAATCTGTATCTCTGAAGAGTCTGTACCTTCGGCTGAGAATCTGTATCCCTGAAGAATCTGTACCTTCGGCTGAGAATCTGTATCCCTGAAGAATCTGTACCTTTGGCTGAGAATCTGTATCCCTGAAGAATCTGTACCTTCGGCTGAGAATCTGTATCCCTGAAGAATCTGTATCTTCGGCTGAGAATCTGTATCCCTGAAGAATCTGTGCCTTTGGCTGAGAATCTGTATCCCTGAAGAATCTGTACCTTCGGCTGAGAATCTGTATCCCTGAAGAATCTGTACCTTCGGCTGAGAATCTGTATCCCTGAATTGTGACGAGGAGTCTCGTACGAATAGATGCAATAGTCATGATGAAAGTTGATTATGAAAGTGCCAGACGTGGCAATGAGGATGTGCATGTCAAAATACGATCAAAGTGTATGTAGGAAATTTGTCCAAAACAAGAAATTGTTGAAAGAGGTGCCAAACGTGGCAGTGTTTGAAGAATATTATGTTTAATGAAAAGGAAAACGAAATTTTCATTTCTTGACTATAGACTTCGGACTTGTAATTTATCTCCTATGAGATGAACATGCCACCGGTGGGGTATGGTGTATGATGTGAAGGTAAGGGCTTATGTGGGCCTGTGGTGTTTGGTGTGCAGGTAAGGGCTTATGTGGGTCTGAGGTGTTTGATGTGGAGGTAAGGGCTTATGTGTGCATGTGGTGGAATGGTGATGATGATGTTTGAACTCTGGGTTCCAATTGGTGTTGTCATAGCAATTGTTGGAACCAACAATTGCCCCCAGTATTTTTCCCTTAAGACAATCTGAGCTAGAGTTCATGGCGATCGATCGGAATGATCGATTGCCCCCAGTATTTTCTTTTATTAAACGTGCGAACGAGTCTCATCCTCACAGGGTCAAGGCTTATGTTTTTATGTGGTGCTTCCTAACCTACACTCAGCGTGTTTGGTGCTTGCACTCGTTCCTCATCTACGGTCACAACTTCTAGACCTTTGAATTTGATATCTGATGGATTTACGCATTTGATCTGTTACTTTCACGTGATTGGACACATAACTATCAAGTCGGAAGTCTTTAAAGCTTATAACGTGGCCATGGGGTGTGATGAAGGTCAATGGGACCATGGAGGGATATTTGAGGTATGTGGAGCTTAAGTGGGTGACCAAAGCTGCAACTTGTGTCTTCACTCAGATTCATCTTCCTTGTCTTGAAGTCGTCTAACTGCTTCATGTTGACGTTGTTTTTGAACTTCTGGACTTGGACTTTTGAAGTTGTCCTTTACACCATTTCTCTTTTCGTCTTTTGGATTTCTTCGAGGCACTTCGGTTTTGCCTCTTTGTTTGATCCTTTCTTGACTTTGCCTTCGGGGTTCTTGTGTTTCCCGGTTTTGAGTTTTGAGAGCTATTTTGATGTGGGCTCTTTTGATCCTGTGGCACTTTGGGACCATTTGCGGATCACTTTGTCATGCTGATAGCGGTCTTGCTTCTCTAGACTGATGAAAACGTTATCTGAGAGTCAGGCTCCTCGCTTCCTTTGGTCACCGGGTTGGTTATTCATCACGGGCTGGCTTGTTCTGTGGAGCTTTGCAACATCGAAAAGGGATATATGAAAGGCTCAGCGGGGGTGCCTAGGGTTTAATGTCAGGGTTTACAAGCTTTTAGCTATGTGGTGTTGTACCTAGGTGCTTCGTCATTCCTGATAGTTGTGTATCCGTTCGTTGTTACTTTTCGCAGGTTTAAGAGTAAGTTTACAAATTATCTCCTTCGGTCGGAGTTATGCCGTTTACCTTACCTTTGAATGTGGTCTCGTCGGAGTCGTGTAAAAATGACACGCTCGTTCACTCTTGGTTTTTCCGCTCAAGTCACTCTCGTGAACTCTCACTCTGAGACTTTTTCGCATATTTAAACGAAAGGTGAAAGATGATGAACTTAGACTCAAATTGCCCCCAGTATAAATCTAGGGTTTATAACAACAACTTGACAAATGTAGACTTGAACCGCTTCGTGGGTTGTTTGGATGTTTTGGGGTGAGTAGTGGTATTTGGTTGGACATGTTCATCTTTTAAGAACAAAAGACAAGTCGTTTTGTTCAGTTGCCAAGAAATGACCGTTTCATGAACATTAGTTTTAAGAAATGTTTGCTAATGAGCAAGATGATTTGGTTGAAGGTGCAAGGTGAACGAACGCATTTCTTTTATTATCATTTTTGTGATTACAAACTGAAAAAGGTGAAAAACTGAAATTTTAAAATCTAAAACTTCATTAAAATAGAAATATGATAAACTTCCCACAAAATTGAAATGAGTAAACAAAACACTGCTAGACTTTTGCCTACTCAACAAACTGGAGTCCTTGCTCGATAAGGTCTTCGATCTTGTGCTTCAATGCTCTGCAATCATCAGTACTGTGTCCTGGTAGTCGATGAAACTGGCAGAACTGATGGAGATGTTCCCCGGCTTGGGTGATCCCAGGACTAGGTGTGAGAGGCTGTAGTAAGTCTAGCTCTCGTAGCTTCATGAGTGCTTGACTGAGAGGCCGGCCAATGTTGGTAAACTGTCTCGGTGAAGAGAACCTCTTGGATCGGGGTGAGGCCTTGACGCTCTTCTTTGCAGCATTGGGTTTCCGTATGGTGCTCACTTGGTACGAAACTTGAGCTGCTTTGGCCGGTCCTGACTTAAAGGTCTCGATACTCACACCCTGGGCTTTGGGTTGTCCCATCTTCAGCTCGCCTTTGTGAATCTTTTCTTCCATAACTCTTACCTGTCCCATCAGCATGTCGAAATTAGGGAAGTATGTGCAACTCAGCTCGTTGTTGTATTGTCTCTGCATATTGTCCACAATCATTCGAATTTGTTCTTGCTCATCCATTTTTGTAGGCATGGCAGCGGCCTTCATCCTCCACCGTTTGATGAAGTCGGACATTGATTCACCGTTTCCCTGCCGGGTACTGGCAAGGTCGAACCTGGTGACTTCAAGATTCTTAGCATACTCGAAATGGTGCAGGAAAGCCTCACAAACCTCTTCATAGGTTTTGGTGTTCATCCTCTGAGTCAAGTACCAACGTTGAGGTATTTCATCGAGATAACGGGCGAAAACCTTGGCCTTCTGCATGTCATTCAACCTGAGGATGGACATTTCCCTATCGAACATAGCCAGATGGACCTGCGGGTCTGAGGAACCTTTGTACAGAGCAAGTGTGGGTAGCTTCAACTTTAGAGGGAGATTAACCTCGGGGTACGATTCCATAGAAGAGTAATCGAAACCAGCTGGCTTGCTTGCTTTTTCCATGCGCTCGATCCTTTTCAGAGCCTTCTTGAGTTCTGCAGTTAGTTGGTGGTCCGGGGCGGCTTCCCCTACAAATCTTTGTGCATCGTGGGCCTCAACAGAGTTAACTTCGATGTAGTCACGCTCGTTCCCAGAGTCAGCAATCTTTCCTGAAATGTTTTCCTGATGACCAACCTCAAGGGAATTGATTTTGCTCTTCAGCTCTTCGATGATGGTGACATACTTAGCCTCCATGTCGTTAGTGGTGGACCTATGTTTTTGTTCCATGGCATCAAA
Source organism: Limonium bicolor (assembly GCA_023374045.1). Lineage (NCBI taxonomy): Eukaryota > Viridiplantae > Streptophyta > Magnoliopsida > Caryophyllales > Plumbaginaceae > Limonium > Limonium bicolor. Next base: position 238,834,781 of record CM041780.1, read on the forward strand.
GGCAGCCATGTACCTTTGCTCTAAGGCTGCAAACTGGGCCTCCATGCTGCTGGTTTTCCTCCCTCCTGCCATAACTTGGGATTCGGGCTTATCTGTTGTAAAACAAAAGTGGATTGAACTAAACTTCTGGACCGCTAAGAAGTTTTAAGGTGAAAACTTGTTTGGGCTGGAATGTTCGAAGATTGTGGGTAGGCACTGAGGCCCAAAATAAGTTGGAAGGGAGGCGCCTAGAAGTGTTTGAAGAATGTGACTCTTAGGCCAGAATATTTTGAGAATTGGGCCTTGGGCCAGAATATGTCTGGGCTAGAGGTAAAGCATATGGGCAAAAAATGATTCCTAACCATGTTCTTGATGTGAATTGGAACCTGTGCCAAGTAATTCAGATTGGTCCTAAAATATGATGCATTTGTCTTGGATCTTGGGTCAAAGCCAGGTGAAAAGTCTTCATAGACTAGAATGAGCCTTGAAATGGAAAGGCCTGATGGATTTTCATGAATTGCTTTGGGGGATTTGTTTTTTCGTGGGCCTAGAACTAAATTGATAATTCAAATTGGGCTGAAAGAGAGAAATCACCAAAGTCTAAACTTTTGGGCCTGAGCCCGAACAAACAATTCATTCAACCAAACAAGGCCTTTGGGCTGCAAACAATAATGCTGTAAATTCGGGTTGGGCTAGGTTGATGTTGGAGAAGTTCCTATCAATCTCTAGGCTGGGTAGTGGGCTGATCATACAAGCAACAAGACCCACACAAATTCAACATGTCCTCACTAGACGCTTACCAAACCGGGTGTGGATCGATCCGAGAGGTGCTTTGGGCATGGGTCCAGGTCACCACAAAGGAATAGGGCTTGCACGCTATTCTCTTTGGGCTTCCCCACTTTTTTCACATCACTGTTACGTGTGCGTCTACGGTCGGGTCTTTGAATGACCAAACATTGGGCTTGGTAAGGGCACTGCCAGGAAAACGCTGGGGCTAAGGCCCAGGTATTAAGGGGGTGTGTTTAGACGACACCCTCCTCTTTTCCCCCGCTTATTCACATCACCTAAAAGGTGTGAGTCCCTGACAGGGGACCCTCAAACGGTCCCGGGGAAATCGGTTGTGTGGACCCTCGCTCTCATATGATGCAAAGGTCAGAAAAACAAAGTGCGCACGAAGTAAACAAAAAGAGTAACAAAGCCATAAATAACATTTTCGAGTTAAGCCCTCTTTCTTAAAATTAAACAAGTTAAAAATTAAGAATTTTGTCCCCACAGAGTCGCCAGTCTGTGAGCCTCAATTTTTAAACCCTATCCGGTGTTGGTTAAAGCTGATTAGGATCTAACCCGGTTTTTAGGTCCACTTATAACCTAAGTTAATAACTATGTCATATAACAATGATTATTAAAACCTAAGCTAGCTCACTGGAACCTATTATGAGTCGCCACCTAATTTTAACCTATATCAAATTAGGAAGGAGAGTTCGGGTTCGGGGGCTTGATATTCGACTTAATTAGGGTTCAATTACTTTCATTACCCTTCCTAGGTCATTTTTCCTCTACTTGGTTTATTTACGGCTTATTACGAGTCATTTTAACCTAAGTGCGCGAGCTTCTGTTTTTTTGTGTTTTTTAGCATTTTTTGACAGAAAACTAAAGTGAAATTGAAAGATACCTAAACTAGGGTTTCGGAGGCAGAATTAGGTCGAATTTTGCTTACGTCCGTAGCCACGGACCCCGTGTCCGAGACCACGGACCCCAGTTAACCTAATTATACAGAAGAGTCGAAATTAAAGGAAACAAAAAATTGCAAAGTCCGGGGCCACGGACAGGCTGTCCGTGGGCCCGGACATTATTAGAAAACCTAAAATTTGAATTTTTTTAAATCCCGCCGCAGTCCATGGGTGTCCGGGCTTACGGACAGGGAGTCCGGGACCCCGGACATGACATCCGTGGGTGCGGACCGCCCTCGGACGGCGGCGTTGAGGCTGTTCCCAAGGGTTTTTGGCTCAAATTTTTATGGGTGTGTAGCCTGAAAGATGTACAAGACGTTAGTGATTGAATTTCTCAATTTGAATTCGAATTAAGCACGAAACTTGGTAAACAAGTTATTGGACAGAAGCTTAAACAAGCAGCAATACAGAAGCGTAAAAAGGTTAGTTTGAACCCAAAATTTGACAGAGAGTTAATAAGGTCGTGGGGAATTAGAAAGTAGAATTGTAACCTGTTTTACCTTCGAATTCAAGAGGGTTCTTCACGTCGGGATTCTTCGGAGGCTCCGATGGTGCCGGTTCTGGATTGTGTTCGACCCGAGCTTCTGGTTGTTGATTGTTGAAGGTGTTCTTCACGTTGTGGAGGTGGTTTGGTTGATGTTTGATGATTGATGATGTTGTGGGAGTTGAAAAATATGTTTTGGTGTTGATTTTGGTGAGATTTCGGTGTTTGATTGTGGCTCTGGGGTTCAAAACGTGAGGAGCAAGAGACGGCTGCCTTCTTTGAGAGTCTAGGGTTCTTGAGGTTCTGATTTGATCATGGGATAAGGTTCCTTATATAGGCTTCCTTAAAGATAGAAAATCCGGTAAAACCGAGATTTACCGACGTTTTAGCTCAAGGGCTTCCAAAAGAATTTGATTATGAAATTTCACACATGGGTAAAGGATGATATTTCTGATTTTTCTAAAGTGGAATCGAATTTTTGGATATTGGAATATTTTTAATTCAATTTCTCATCAGATTCAATCAGAAATTGCTAGAAAATTATTGGAAATTCAAAAAATCAAAATTCCAACGCCATTATGCTTCAGATGTCATCCTCTATCATGGGTTAAAATTTCAAAGCATTTTGAATTGATTTGACCCTTATTTGGAGAGAGAGAAAGCCTATAGGGGGCTTAGGAGCCTTGAAAATTACGAAAATGCCCTTGGAGATGACTAAGCTGTCCCTAGTACTCTGAAATGTGCCGATCGAACTGGGAACCCTCGCTACTAGCCTATTAGTAGAGACTCTCTTCCGGGGGTTGAAATTTTGGGTATAACAATGATCTAGAGCGTCATTGGGATTGGTGCCATCGAAGGTGGCTCCAGTAGCTCCCGAACAACCTTGGATTGATAAAAGGCTTCAGGCCCTTCCACTCCTGTGTAAGCGCAGGTGTGAGCACAGGAAGGACTACCAGACTTCTTCTCGGTATATCTTCAGGTCGATTAAATTGCCTCATCGCCTGAGCACCATTTGCTGGAGCCGCCATTTCTAACTATCTTTGAAAGCGTTGTTGGCGTCTAGCTCGATGGAAGGTACGCTCGATCTCTGGGTCCAAAACCTTATTTAAATCGATGTAAGTATCCGACCGAGAACGGGTATGTACCATCAACTACCTACAAAAAGGTCACAAAAAGAACACAACAAACTAAAGAGGATTAAAACTGAAAATAAAATAAATGATACTCCCTCCGTCCTGAATTGACCGTCCTGTTTACTATTTGGACATGTCGTTTGACTTCAATTTTTAACATATAAGATAAATTAATTTTGAAAATCTAAGTTTTGCATATGATTTCTTACATGATAAACTATATGTTACAAAATTTACTTTTATAAAATTATTTTATCTTATATGCTTAATATTAAAGTGGAAAAACGTGCCATAAAGCAAACAGGACGGTCAATTCAGGACGGAGGGAGTAAAAAAACAATATATGAAAAATACTGAAATAAACAAAAATAAAATTAAGCTAATAGATAAAATAAAATAAACAAAGAAAACAAAGTAAATTAAAACAATAAACAAAATAAATAAACTAACAACCAAGCTAAGGACTAGATAGAAATCTAGTCCCCAGCAGCGGCGCCAATTTGCAAACGGTCTTTTTGATATATTAAAACTACGAAATTAATCCTAGAAATTAATAAATAAAATAAACCTACGGGTTGCAAATTAATTCTCGGTCGTAGCAGTAAAGTAATATGAGTAACCGGGGTATCGAACCAGGGGACTAAGAAAGTAAATCTAATCCTAGCAAAAGCTGTAAATCAGGGGAAATTGTTGATCAATAAAATTAAGAACAAGCAAAGAGTGACTGATAAAAATATAACGAAAGCGGAACTCCGTTCAAGTGACTTTCCTAGTTAAGTCATGCAATTCTATTACCAGTTGGTTGCGGAAAACGGTTCGGCGAATTCTAACAAGCTCCTAAAAGAGTAAATCCTAGCCAATTATAACTCCACTGTGTAGAACGTGACAGATTAAATCATAAACCTATCACTACTAACGCAGAGGGATTAAGCATATGAATTTAAATTGCATCTGAAGGCTAGACTCATCAATCAGATAGAGCTCTCCACAGATTAACAGATTATAACGACCTAGCTATCAATCACGGATCAGATCTTGACAACTTTCACAAAGCTAACAATAAAATAGCAAGTTTTATTGATAGCGTAAATATATTTGTAATCTTAAACAAACCGCTGATAGATACCAAATCAACTAATAATAATCTGCAAAACCAAACTATTTACAACCACCCTTCCCCAGAGTTTAATCCCTTAGCCGAGCATATCAAAAGAGAACAGTTAGAGAAGAAAGAGTAGAAATCATCTCTATGTCGAATCCAAAGATTTGCTAGTTGTAGGGTTGAACAAAGTGAAGAAATTGATGCAGAGATTCTCCTTGGTTGAACCTTGGTTGCACGGCTGCAGAGGAGGAACTAGGTTGTGGCTCTCAATTTTCAATTCTGAATCCCTTCCAAAATGTCTCACGCACGCCTCTTAAAAATAGAATTTCGGATCTAAAATGCACGCGTCCGGCTCACCTGTCCGGGTCAGTTAGCCGGATAAGAGATAGAGTTGTCAGGCGAGATTTATCTCGTTTGTGAGACGTCCGGCTTTACGTCCGGGTCAGTTTGCCAGACACCCTGGCTGGACGAAAATGTATATCGAAATCTCCGCGCTTGCACTTGTGGTAGTAAATATTTTTGTCCTTCTGAGCGCGTCCGGGTCACAGGTCGGACACGTCATCCAGACACGTTAAAGCTTCGACTTGTGAGATTTTAGTCATGTCCGGCTCAGTGTCCGCACCAGTTTGCCGGACAGGTTACAACATGTCCGGGAAACTGGGTCGGACGTAAGTCCAGACGTGTGTATATTTGTGCCCTTTTTTTCCGCAAACTTCGACAGGGTCCAGATTCTTCGTTTGAGCTGCGATTTGCTCCCCGTTTGCGGTGTTGGAAAGCTCTTGAGGAGAAATATGCATTTTCATGATCATTTCTTGCTTTAAATATATAAATTGGCATCAGTTCTTGCCCAAATATGAATCATGAAAAGCATAGGATAAGTGTAAGAAAACGCATAAAAATGTTGCATAAAATAAGAATTTAGCACCTATAAACCATATCAACTTCACACTTATGAGACATACTACTCATTGTAGGGCTTGATGCTTTTCTTATTGACATTATTTGTTTTTTTTTAATTCAACCTTGATACCTTCTTATAACCAAAAGGACATAGTACACAACATAATAAATTACACATGACCCTCTAAATCCAGAATACATGCTGTTTTAATCCGAAGAGGAATGTGATTCCTATCCCAGATTATCACAGCTGAGGGGGAAGTATTAAACCACCTAGCAGCTAGTAAAGTAGGAAAAGAGAAGGATTCATAAGGACGTTTACACACATGACTATCCAGCGAATTACATAGATTTCTGAAATCTTCAATTTCCACTCTCAGGTTCTCGTCTAAGCCATTCAGACTTTCAAACAAAAGTTATTCCCTAGATTAATCTCCATTGTCAAAACAGAGGCAGCGGTTTCATGCGTTGAGTGCAAGTTCCACCGCCATTGTGGCTGCTTTAACAACCGTCAATTGCACGTGAGTCATGCTTTCCATTTTCTTGTTATATGCTGAAATCGGGGTACCCTCTCTATTTCTCATGATACCCCCCCCCCCCCCCACTTGTGTAACCTTGTTTTTGCTGATGAAAACTTCAAAAGATATAGCCATAAAGCCTAGAGGAGGAGGATACCAAATCTGATTCACAGGATCACTCTGAATCTTCGTTTCAGCTGAGATTTTGTAAGCAGTAATAAAAGCTTTATTTTGTTCCACAACAGTCCACCAAGCTAAACTCATATCATGTCTACATTTGTTCCTAGCATCATAAATCATCCACATCAAGTTCACCACATCAGAAACTTGGAGTCATTCCAATATTTGGCTTTATCAATGAACCAGTCTAGGATAGCACCATTATCAACCTCTGGAATGTCATGAAGATCAATCACATTATACCACATAGACTTGACAGCACAACATAGAAAGAAACAATGAGATGTAGTGTCTTTAATTCCACAGAAAAAACATTTGGACTGACTTCCAATACGATTACCAATATTACCTTGGCAGGGGGTAATACCATTGATAATTTCCAAAAAATCAAGCAAGATCTAGGAGAGCAGATAGACTGAATAAGTCTCTTAGCTAACAGACTGCAATTATTATTGTTTAAGCTCTCCCCACTGTCTTGACTGTTCTGTAGAACTTCAAAACCAGATTTGACTGAATACTTCTTGTCTTTAGTATAGTTCCAAACCCAGTTGTCTTCCTGATTTGTGTTGATGGAGATAGAGGAGACGAAATCACACTCCTGTGGGTGCAACATTTGCTTTAGCTTTTTGTATTCCAAGTATTCATACCAGCAGTAAAGCAGTCAGAAACTTTGATATCCAACGGCATATTAGGCAGTTTGTTGGAAGATATGAAGAAATCTCCCGATCTTGGAACCCAAGGGGAGTTCCAAAAAGACACAGTGTTTCCTTTACCAACTTGTTTCCTGATACCCCTCTTCAAGAGAGACACATTTGAGATCAAAGACTTCCAGATGAGACTGTCTTTAAGGGAGGCAGCTGTCTCAGATATACACTAGTAGGGTAATACAAATTCTTAAGGGTTCGAGCCAGTAGGTGCAAGGCTGAACTAATAATCTCCACATTTTTTTGTAAGTGCTCTATTGAAGCTCTCAACCTCTTTGAACCTCATGCCACCTTGCTTTTTATTATTACAACTCTATTCCACTTGAGCCAATACATAGGTTTGGTCTTGTTGCTACCCCCCCCCCCACCAAAACCAGAAATGATAGAATTGAGCTTAGATATGATGTTTTTAGGGAGCAGAAATAAGGACATAGTGTAGCAAAGGATAGATTGTACGACACTAGCTATCACCACAGCTCGGGTAGCTTGGGACATTGGCTTAGACCATGAAGAGACTTTCTTACGAACAACATTGTTAAGGTAGTCAAAAATCTGGGTCTTTCTTCCTCCCTCTTCAGAGGAAGACCTAAATATTTGGAAATCTGTGAGACTTCATTCACACCCACCAGATTAGCAAGATGATTTTTAATAACTAGAGCTAGCTTCTTACTAAACATTATTTCTTATTTATTCAAGTTGATTTGATGAACTGAAACTGACGTGAAATTTTGGATGATACCTTTGAGCACATTCTCTAATGCTACACAAAAGAAAGTATATCATCTGCGAAGGCCAAATGAGAGATGGATGGACAGTTGTGCTTCATTTTGATACCTTTATAATCACCTAAACCGTCTGACTTTATGAGGAAGCTAGTAAGAGCCTCCTGGACAAGAATAAAAAGAAAGGAGACAAAGGATCACCTTGTCTAATCCCCCTTGTTTGCTTGAAAAACTGCACAGAGAACCATTGACAATGACCGCATATCTCATCGAACAAATGCAATTCATGATAGGAGACAACCAATTGGACAAAAACCCATAGCTTTAAGAATATTGAAGGTGAATTTCCATTCCAACCTATCATAAGCCTTACTCATGTCAGTTTTCAAGGCAAAGAATCCCCTTTTAGTGGCCTGACTTTTATCCAAGAAGTGATGAAGTTCTTCAGCTAAGATAATGTTATCCCGAGATAAGTCGATTTTTAACGAAACCTGATTGATTCTCTGATATAATAGAAGGAAGCATAGCCTGAATTCTAGTAGCCAACACTTTAGACATTATTTTGTAAACGAAGTTACATAGAGCTATAGGTCTAAACTTGTCAATAGTCACAGCTCCTTTTTCCTTAGGAATGAGATATATATAGTAGTCATTCATCTTATCGGCATAGCCCCACCTCAGAATTGAGAGAAGAACTTATGTGGTATGGTCACCAACAATATTCCAATAGGTTTTAAAAAAACTTTCCATTAAAATCGTCTGGACCCGGAGCTTTATCAGAGCCAAGATTCTTGATAGCTTCCAAAACTTCAATCACAGAATAAGGAGCCTTGAGATCTAGAATGAACTGAGGAGATAATTTATTTTCCACTACAGATTCAAAGTCCATGTTGCCCACTGAGAGACCCGAACTGAATATATTAAGGAAGTAGTTTCTAGAAATACCTTCAATCTCCGGCCACCTATAACACATAGAGAGATAATCATCTCTGAGCCCAAAGATTTCATTAGCTCTTTTGGAGTATGAAGCTTTGGAATGAAAAAAGCTAGTGTTCTTATCACCAGCTTTAATCCATGATACTCTAGATCTTTGGTGCCACCAGATTTCTTCTTTCATTGCTAAGAGTTCTATCTCTAAAAGGAGTCTTTTTCTGTTGCAATCTGACCTAAATGTGGGAGCAATGCTTGTAATAGCTTCCAGCTCCTTTTTCTTTACCTTAATTTTCCACTTTATCTTCTTCAACGACCACCCTTTCCAAGAGGATAGCTTCAAAGCACATTCAGTCAATTTTTGTTGCAGGTTGAGAGATGAGTTGCCGCAAACTTCTAGAATAATATTTCTACATTTCTCTTCCAAGATCCAACCATTCTCAAATCTGAAGATTCTATTAGGTACTCTGTGATCCCCAAAAAATCTGATGATGATGGGCAGTGATCAGAATTTGTCCTTGGGAGATGTTCAACTGATATTTTGGGGAACATGGACAGCACCAACTGACAGCTGAGCGCTCTATCCAATCTACTAAGAGAGTGATTAGTATCAAGCTGACAATTGGAAAGGTACCGCCTTCACCAAAGAAACCAAGATCTTGAAGTTGACAACTATTAATGACTTTCCTAAAAGGCTCCATCTGGGACTCGTGTCTTTCCTTCCTCCAGTTTTTTCGGAGTTGGCATGATCTAGTTGAAATCACCAGCCACTATCCACGGAAGATAAACTTGTCTTCTCAAAGTTTCCAGAAGTTCCCAAGAAAATACTTTAATCTCCAATCCGCCCAACCGTAAAAACCGGTGAAATGAAAAGGACTATCTCCCGGGAAAGTAACCTCCACTACCATATGATGAGAAAAGAACTTATACTTTTAACACCTATACCAACTCTCCACATCAAGCCAAGCCACCACTCCTTCCGCTACTATTAACAGCCATCCCACGGTACGAGGGAAAAGAGCTAAAGAATTTAATCATATCCTCATGAGATTTGTGAGTCTCCATCAAGAAAAGGATCTCGGGTTTATGATTAGCAAGTAGACTGTTCATCCAGAGCTTTGAGTCTGACTTACCCAAGCCCTACAATTATAGGATATACAGACCATCTAACCGGACCGCAACCTTCTTCAGACAAAAACAACCTCCACAACTACCAAGCAAAATCCGAGGTAGAAATGTTTATGGCCGGAATTTTTTTATAATGTTTATATGGCCGGAATTGCCTGCAAGACTCCTACTAGCAAGACAATCAAGATAAAAACCAAGGGATCTGGACCAAACACCACCAGGTCAGAACCCTAGGATTGATATCGAATACGAAAAAACCTTCTCTAGAGAAAAATTGAACCCCAACCTACAGGCTGAAAAGGTTGGAGTGGAGCTCACAACCCAGCTTAATCACACACGAACGGCCCTACTAGCCACTTTGATTGCACCAACCAACAGAGCTAGAAACAGTAAGATATCGGCTAGAAAAACCAGAAAAAAAAACTGCCGGATACAACAAGGTGAAGGACCTAATTGCGTCACTGAAACCGCACCGAACAAAGAACCCAGCTGAAGACAAAATTACCTGTAGTAGAAGGTAGGTGTCTACGCACAGATCTCCTTGGTTGCACAGAAGAGATAAAAGATAGAACGAGAATGTCTCTGAAATCGCTGCCTTTCTGCTGTTGTTATCTACTGGAAGGAAAAAAATCGGGTCCAAAACCCATTCATCTCTTGATGGAGGGTAACGAAGATAATGCCTCAAAAGAGACGAGGACCATTGCGGATCCAGAAGGCTATCGCCTAAATCGGCTCGAGCGAGCACGATAATCACCTCAAAAGGGGAGCGAACCTTTCTTTCTTCTCTCTCGTTTGACATTATTTGTTGAATGGTATGAATGACATAGGTTGTTAAATAGAATACACTACACTTTAGTGATGATATCTCGATCTAGTTTTGTTATAGAATTGAAATAAGTAATTTCTAAGTGGATGGGGGCTGACAACTCCACTAGGTTAATCGCTATATGTCTTTCATTACTCAATCCTTGAAATTACGGACTTTCGTTTTATAGCAAGAGGCAAGAGTCGAGGGATGGCTTCTAATCCAGATCAATGGTGTGTCAATAGTTCCCTTTCCCCGCTTCTTGTGGGTCTATTTTGTGGTGGTTTCGTCTCTTCTACAATCTAACAAACTTAGACAGCTGACAGCTATCTCATAAACCGCGCCATGGAACATTTTATAAATGAGAAAGGAAGGAATAATTACAACAATCAGCAACCAACTAATCAGGCACAACAACCTCGTAGGGCTGCGGCTGCGGCGGCCACCTGCCGATGAGTAGTAGTAGTGAACTTGCTTTCTTCTATCCAAAGCCGCAGTTGGAGTTGGAATAACACTTGTATTCAAATGGGTTTTCAATTCAGAGGCCTGGTTAGGTTTGGAGCTGACATTGATTGGAAGATAAGCCCAATGCACTGCTGCTGGAGGAGAAAGCGTAGCAGTAGTAGTAGTTCCATTACCCTCCTGATCATGATCTGGTGGAAGAACAATCGGCATTGGTCCCAACACTTGAAGATGCATGGAAAAAAGAAAGAAAAATAATCAGAAGAAAATTTACAGTTTCAAACAAAAGAACACAATTATGATGATTATTACCTCTGCAGAGAGCTAGAGAAGGAACAGATATATTGCAGCCAGAGAGGACGACAGTAGAAAGATGAAAGCTGTTAAGTACAGGGATGTGGTTCATGTTATTGCCATTAGCAGAACTACTACTCCTACTACTGCTTGCTGCTGCTGCTAATAGTGAGCACAAGCAGTAGAACCCAGTTTGGATTGCTTGGTTAAGTGCTCCACAACAGGGTGACAGCTGCAAGGCGATATTATAGCTCGAATTCTTTTGGTACAGGCAATTGGAAATTTCGTTTATACCTTGAAAGGTAGTACTGCAGCCACCACCCAGCGGCTGATGATTTCCAACTGTATGATGTAAGATGGAGATGAACATTGTTGCCAGAGCGCTGCGTTTAAGTGAAGTGATCAGTTTTGTCATTTTGATTGGATGATCAACCTTAGTTGAAGGAGTGGTTCAAGACCGTTTCAGTGAGTTACCTAATATAGTAGTAGCACTAGTTACATATATGCGTTGCATGGGTTGTCTTCTTCCTAATTTTGACTCGAGCAGACTGAATAGCATCGTGAAACGTACGTCTTGAAATGAATGATCTGAATCTGATATCCACACACAAGGAAAGCGTGAAACAAAGATGCTGACCACGAGGAACTGACTGATTAGCAGTGCGTACAAGTGATTATCATAGTTCTCAGTCTACTTACTAAATCATAGAATTTGTCTCTTGAATATTTAGAGTAACTTTTTATAAAATCCTTTTATTTCCAGCAAACCATGGCGACTTTGCCAGATAACTCTATCCAATTGCAAATCAAACCTAACCGGCATTGAAGCGCGAGAATACAACAATACTATTTCTTGCTCAGAACCCATCTCATCTATCGATGCTTGCATCCACTTCGTCTGGGCTAGGAACCATAACTTTGCACCACGCATATCCCCTTTATTACCAAAACCAGGCTGGGGTTAAACTTCAAATAGAGAAAGAACTCACATTTCTTTCAAAAAAATCCAGAGCAAGGACCCAATACAATTCTTCTTTTATTTCACCATTTAGCAGAGCAGACTAATCATAAGTACATCGCAAAGAACATACCTATCACTAAACATTCGTTTGAAAATCTGCATCTACTAACATGCATGATCAATAATGACCGCTGTGAATAGAAAGGAATACCACCATCACATTCAATCAGGAAATGAAATACCATTACATTACGTGAATGATATATCCCTGGGAAAAGAAAAAAAAAAGTATAACTTGAGTGGTGGTACATAATAACATTTTTACTCGTTAGATATCAGCACACACACACACCATAGTCAGCCTACAAAATTTTGTTTGTTTATCTAGCCTACAGATACAGAACTTACAAGACTGACTCTCTCCGCCCAAAGAAGAAACTTGCTAGCTTGCTTCAAGAATGTGACCGAGACCTCATAAAGATCTCTAATCTATCCCACACCTCCAGAGCAGCTGCCCTATCTTGATGTCTCTTGTTTTTGCTGATCTACAATATATTTAAGAGCAGCAAACACACAATGAGTGCTTTCATTACACAAAAGAAAAAAAATGAACCAGTAAGAGAGTAGTGATTGAGGGAAATTTTTCAGTATACTCACCGAAATGATCTTCACATTCCATTGCTTCACTGTTTTTGCTGATTCTACACTATCATCTTCAAAACGAACAAAGAATCCAACAACTGCAAATAACCAGTAGGCACGTTAGAGATGTACAGAAAAGTCAAGAAGCTGATGACACTAGATTATAGACCAACAAGGTTTAGCAACATTTTCAGGTCCTTGACCTTCTATCCCCATCCCATCATCGATTTCCTTCTCCACCCACCCCCCCCCCCCCCCCCCCCCCCCCCACACTTTCTCAACTAACAAGAGTAGAGAATGGCAATCTTTGAAGACCTAGTAAAACTGTGGATACTGTATGTACTACCCTAGGATCAATCCAGGAGCTGTAACAAAAAAAACAGTAAGTTCAGGAATGAATAAATTCACTTTTTACTCACTTTTATTAAAGATCTCAACATGATCCTTATACGGCCAGTCTTTGAATTGCCATTCCTTGCCCAGAACAAACACTGCCACAACCCTATCCCAGTCTTCACTCTTCAACGCAGAGGGTTTATCCCTAACTTCATAAGCTTGCACAGCTCTCTCCTTGTCCCTCCCGAACTTCTTCTGCACAGTAACACAATCAGGTTTCGGTGCCTTCATCATCTGCTTCATCTTCACATCAGTTGGGATGAACACACACCATCCTCCAAAAACTCCTTCACGTTGTAGATTGTTATCAGTGTGCTGGAAGCACTTGGAACCAGAATAATTGGCACACCTTCACCTATCTTCCCTCCACCTGTCTTCATCCTCTTTGACTTAGAGTCAAACCCTAAATCATCCCCACCAACACTTATCCCCATCATAAGCATCGCTCTCTCGTCGGCACCCATCAATCTGCTCTTAGCCACCAGACCATCCTTTCTTTGCTGTGAATCCATTCTCTTCATCTTCTCCTCCCTCTCCATTGCATCTCTGAATATCGAGTAAAAATCTCTATTCCTACTCTGGAGCAGTGAATTCCGATCCCTTAGTGGCCTCTCAGCTTCCATAATCATTTTCACGTAATCCACCCGTTTAAATCCCTAACCCTGGAATTCAAATTGGTACCACTCCCAAACCCCTCATCTCCATCTTTCCTCACGCCATCATCATGCGCCTCCTCCGAATCAAAGCCTATACTCGACGGGTAACCGGAGGGAGGGAGGATCTGGGCATCCTCAGGACGGTACTCTTCGTTGCCCGTGGTGGGTGGAGCCGCGTTGGGAAGGAACTCAATGGCGTCGGTGGTGGAGACGCGGCCGAGGAGGTAGTCTAGGAGAGGCTTACGATCGGGGAAAGGAACGGGAGCTACGCCGTTGCGTCGGGCTTCGACAAGGTAGTTATGCTTCAGGTCCTGCTTCTGGAGAAAAAACACCAACACGTCCAGCGTGTAGAGTTCTCCGCTTTTTGCCCGGTATGCTGTGATGGCGGTGCAAGGGAATGCGTGCTCCTCGCCGAATCGGAACTCGTTCCCTACACGAACGATCTTGTCAAGCTCCCCACGCATCGCGAACTCGCGTAGAGCTGAAAGAGGGTCCATAGGTTCGGAAGAGTAACACAACAGAGCTGAGTGAGGGAAAGAGAGCTGAAAAGGTCGAGCGGGTAACAGAGCAGGGCAAGGTGAGGCCAAGTATGGGCGTCCGGCCAGCCCCGGACCCTAAAATGCCCCACCGGCAACCCTATTGAACTTTGGGATGGATCAGTTCCGAATAAAAAAAAACTTAGGTCTTGACATATTTTTAAACACATAACCGGTTCTGTTTGATTTTATATTATTATTTTTTTTTCTTTTTAAAAATATAATATATACATATTTAATTTAATTTTTGTATAATATATACTAAAATTATAAATAATATATAAATTTTAATAAATTATATATAATATATTAATCTATATTAAAATATATTAATTTTAATTTTTTTATTAATTTATAAAAAAAACACTAGACCGGACTTCGACAAAACTTAGAAAAAATCGGGTCTAGCACGGCCCGGTCCGAACGTTTAGTTTTCTTGTCAGGCCTAAAATTTTCCTCTGGTTCGGCCCGTCCGTCTGAATGATCACCTCTAGAGCGGAGGTAAGATCCAAGTATGGGGGCCTGGGAAACGGATATCCGTTCAGATGATGGGTCAGATCGTTTTGGGTCAATATTCGTTCAGGTTATTAAATTTACGGGTCTTCATATTCGGGTCATTTAGGTTCAGGTCATTCGGTTTGGGTCAAACGGGTACGGGTTGTAGTAGTGTCAGATAGAATCGGGTTTCAATTATTTTGGGTCATGGTTAATATTTTGTGAATAAATTATTAAATAAATATATACCTAATTTTTATAAGAATATACTACATATATATTACAGAAAAGTTAATACAATGCCTATTGTAAATTTCATTCAGATATACTAAGTGTGAATCAAACTTTTTGGTATATTTATTTGGTCATTCAGGTTCGAAAAAATTTATGGTCACTATTATTTCTTGTTATTCAAGTTTCGCTTATATTTAATTACTATTATTTCGGGTCATTTCGGGTTCGGGTTATAAATTTTTCGAGTCATTTGGGTTCGGGTCATTTTGAATTTTACCCGATCGAGTTTCGGGTATATTATATTTAAATATTTTCAGGTTTTGGCCAGGTTTAGGGTTCGGATCAAACGGGCAGGTTTTCACCAGCTCTACCACCCAATAGAGTTGAATCCACCCTAACATGTGTAAAAGAAAAAGATAAAATATGATATGGAGGGGAGAAGTATAAAGAATAGTTCTTAGCTAAGAACCTAGAAAATGGGTGTCATAACATAAGAGGAGAAAGACTGTAAGAGAGATGAATAAAACAATATATTTAAGAGAAGTGGAATCCACTCTTCCTAGTGTGGATGCTCTAAAGTAGTAAAATTCTAATAAAATAGTCATCATTATTATTTTCAAAATCGGCATTGTCATACTTATCTATTGAATTGACGGCAATTAATTTACTAAGATATAAAGCATGAAGAAAAGGAGAAAGGAAGGGAAAAAAAGAGGGTGTGTTGATGATCACAGGGAGATGTTTGTTGTTTCATGGACACTAAGATTTGATATTGAAATTTTAACTAAGAGTGTCCGTTTGTGACCGACAGGTAATTGTCAGATGTAAGTTGAAAGACCAGACATGTATACAACAAAGCAAGTACACCGAACATGCAAGAACATAGGCATCAAATTAGTCAAAGTGTGTCACACTCAAGATCGATGTCCGGTCAAGGCTTAATTAGTCTAACCGAACTATACTTGTGTCACAACCATGATTAAGGGTAGTCTTGAATTGTTCCATGGTGAGTTCTCATATCCTTCCACCTCTTAGCACAACGGTTTGGATGTACGGGACTCTCCACTCAATGAACGTTTCCCTAGAGGAATAACCCGAGTGCCAAAAAAACCTTTACTAGGGACGCACTGATGCATTGAAATACCCCAAACCTAGCTATGGTGTTTAGATGTTAAACTAAGATATAAAAGGCTAAAACATGCCTTTGAAACATTAGGAAACAATTTAAATAAAGAAAACACAGGAAACACCATAAGAGCAATTTAAGCAAAAACATGCTTTAAGCTTGGAGTAACTTTGATTAGCACCCAAATATCATTCTTGGACCTTAGTAACATGGTAATGGACATGTTAAATCAATTACCAAAGAAAACCAAGCTTAAAAACAAGTTAAAACACAAATTGTACTTTAAGGACTCTTAAAGCACATTTTTAAAAAATTGTCTTAGAAGGAGGTTTTGAGTGGCTAGATGACCATGATTACACCTTAATAAACTTGTGTACTACTTATTATCACATTAGGAAGCCTAAATAAATGGGAAACCAAAAATTTCACAAATTTGTGCACTAATTATGAATAGTACCTAAATAGTACCTAGTTTAAACTTAAGTCAACTTAGCTTAAGTAAATGGTCAACAAAGACCATAAATATCTTCATTAAGGGAGGGGGCTGGTTTTTGAAGGTGGTGAGTCACCATGGACTTCAACAAAATCAGACAGAAGAGGAAAAGTAAGTAAGGGAACTATTTACCTTTTTAAGAAAAGATCTCACTTTAGCTCACCTCTCTCCTCTCTTCTTCATTCTCTTCTTCTTCCACCGGTTTTTTTTCGTCTTCTTCCTCCCTAAGAAACCGTAAGTTACAGCCCCATTCTTCCTTCACCTTCACTTGTTCACCAAATACTCATTATTGCTTCAAATCAAAAACTAAGCATAGATTACTCTTAGTTGGAGCAAGCTCTTTCATTCTATCTTTTCAAATCTTCAAAAGCTCAACTTTGGTGCCATGGAGAAACTCCATTGAAGGGGGAAATTCAGTTTGAAGAGCTCTTTTGCTTCTCCATTCATTCAAGGTAAGAAAACTTAAGAGAAAAACTAAGTTCCCTCCATTTTTACCTATGGCCGAAAATCATCTTCTCATGGAGCTTTGTTTTATCCCTTGAACTAGCTTTGTTTCAATCTCTAAATTACTAGAGGAGGTCCTCTTTTATTCATTACCAAGTCCATCTTGAGACTCCAAGGTAAACATCCATTTATAATGCCTTAAAACACTTTTTAACCTAAGATTGAATTCTATGAGTTTAGGCATGTTGTTAGTTGTTGGGCAAAATAGTAGTTAAACTATCTTGCTAACTATGGGCAGTGAACCCAATCTTTGTAGTACAACAAGGTCGTATCCACAGAGACTTCGCAACTGTCTAATTAATTATCCAGTTTAGTAAATGTACAAAAAGATAAATTAAAGTGCATAAAATATAAATTGGGGTTTAGCCAGAGGCAAGCTTGGTTTTAGAATTAGTACAGAAATAATAAATACAGTAAAGTAAAGTAAAAGGATGGATGTAAAAAGGTATCCTAGGATAGCGGGGAATTTCCTAAATTACTTAAACAATTTTATAATCCTGTCTCAAATATTTATTGTCTATTAGAGTTAATAATTGTCAGTTACGAACTCCTATTAATAGCCTTAGTATTTTCCTGCTCAATCCGGAGTGTAAATACCAAGATTAATTCCTTTGTGGTACTTTAACTATCTCAAAATCATATATTGATAGCTACCAAATAAATGCAGTATTTTGTCAGAATAAGCATTTAACAATATTTGCTGAAAGGAATTAAAACAAGTTTAATAAGTGAAACAGGTGATAAATATTTATTTAAGTACAGACAATAATTATAATCCTAATTTGCTCTTATTTGTCTGTTTAAGAATTAATCTTGTGGCCTTCCTAAATCATAGATAAGGACAACTCTTAATTAAATCAATAGACTTTTTACAATCAGAAAAAGTCTAAAATCATTAATTAGCTTTAAGTGAGAATTCTTTTTATAACAGCAATGGATTTTATCTGCTAATCAAGGAGAATAATATCTAACGTTTATCTCTCTTTGTGGTCTATTCTCAGATTTACAAAATCATTGAAATAAGAGAAACCGTAAATGCATAAAAATGATCAGTTATTAAGCATTTAATAATTTAGAGAGACAAAACAAATATTTATAAGCAAACTTGGTATTAATAATAAGTCTGAATTATTTAGGGTCAAACCCCACCCTAGGATATGAGTAAAATCACTCAACATTAACAGTAATAAAAAGGAAACAGAAATAGCCATTAATTTGGAGACTGCCGGCGGAGACTGGACTGCGATTCGCTTCTGCTCCAGCTCCCTTTTCTTCTGTTCTTCTTAACGTGTTTCTGCTTCGTGGTGGAATGAAGAATAAAACTAAAATGGAGAAGTGGGAGATAAGAGGATGGAATGGATCGTGGGAGTGAGCGATGGTTTATTTACTGGATGGGATGATACGTCTACTGCTTTGGATTGTGAGGAAGGGAATGATTTTATTGAGCAGAGGGCGTGGGTTTATATAGAGGTTTGGATCCGTACGAATTTGATTGCAGATGAAGAAGAGCATTGATTGCTTCATTGATTGCGCAGGGGACAAAGCTCACGCGTGAGGAAATTAAGGTAGGCGGTGCGTAGTAGATAGATATGGCAGTGGACGAGTTGTGCGAGTTGCAGACGGCGAAGACGGGCGAAGAAAACTGGTCGCGACTGATAATTAGTCACGACCGCCGGTTCTGCTTGTGTCCGCCTGTGGTACCGCCCATTAAGTGGCGGTAACTCCTGTGTTGTCCGCGAGATTAAGAGGCGGTAGCCTCTATGCTGTCCGCCAGGCGGTTGCCTGTGTGGTGACCGCGAGTTAAGAGGCGGTAGCCTCTATATTGACCGCGAGGCGGTTGCCTATGCCTCGTCCGCGAGTTTAAGAGGCGGTAGCCTCTATCACCCGTCCGCCAGTTATGAGGCGGTCGCCCCTGTGGTGTCCGCCAGGCGGTAGCATGTGAGAGACCGCGTGTTATCGCGATGTCAAGCTTATTTCTTCTACTAGCTCTAGATTCTTCGTTTGGGTTCCGTTTTCTGAGCCGTCTGCGCCTATACGTTCGTCTCTTAATCTACTTCACTCCCAGCTTGGTTTTCCTCATGTTAAACCAATAAATTTGTGAGATAAACAATAAAACATAAACTAGAGGAAAACTAACGGAAGTGGAGAAATGAGCAAGAAAAGTGCTAATATTATATATGAAATACACCTATAAATGATGCTCATTTGGACACTTATCACACCCCCACACTTATCTTTTTGCTTGTCCTCAAGCAAAACTACGTACCTAAGTAGGGAATGCTCAATATTAACAAATATTATTATGAAGGGTAGGATAAAGAACTCAATAGTACATGATCTTAAACTTTTTAGAGGAGTGTGATCCATCACCTACTGGTGGCATAGGTGTACTCAGGGCAAAAATAAAAATAAGAGTTTCGGGGTATGATCCGGAGTACTTCAATGCTTCTTGATTTAAGGTGACTTTGAGAACTTTTACCATGGCCAACTTCTCTCAAGAATGAGCATTGAGGAGAAAACAAAAGGAAAAATAGAATTAAGCATTTGTTTCACTTTTGCATAAGAGATGAGAAGCTAATATGTAGGCATTAAGCCTTCGTTTTTAAGAACACTCAACTCTCTTTGTTGGTTACCAAAGGTGTCTCGCAAGTCCCTTATTATTTTTTGTATTATATTTTTTGACAGAGAAGCACCCCTTAGCAATCCCTAAGAAAGAAAACAGAAGAACCCCTGAGCAATAAAAATCCAACCATTTCAGATCATTTGGTCACACCGCATAAAAATGCTCCTCAAAAGTAATCAAAATTTTAAAATTTTTACCATTTATCCCACAATTCATAACAATATTTATTCCTAAAGAGAACAACCCACATATAAAGGGTCCACAATATTGAATTGGACAAACGCAAGATAAGGAGAGAGATTAAACATTTAAGCACAAAGTGTCATCGAAAAGGGCACACTCCCCCACACTTAAATTGAACAATGTCCTCATTGTTCACCAGAAAAACAAGGGAAAGTTTCAGAAGGCCTTTTCGGTAAGTAGATAAAATAGAGAGAACACGAAGCTCACGAATATTCATTTAAGCATATAAACTCTCCTTTGCAGATTTTATTTAAATAAAAGCAAGTTTAAAGAAACTGGTACTCCCCTGATTTTATTTTTGCTAGCGTGTATTGAACTTCCCCCACACTTGAGCTTCAGCCTCAAGTAGCGTAGCTTGGTTGCGGTGTAGACATGAAATTGCACCTGCATAAAACACTAGAAGCAACCATACTATAAACGAGGTTAAAAGTTAGCAAAAATAAAATTAAAGGGAACCTGAAAATTAAAAGAGCAATAAATAAAATAAAACTTCATCCGGGTTGCCTCCGGGAAGCTGCCCTTCTTTAACGTCTTTGGCTAGACGCCCGCTTCGTTATCCTGGATCAAAAATATAAGTAGACAATAGCTCTACCAGGAAAACGAGGTTGGCAGTAATTAAAAACAAACCACCTGGATCAAAAACAAAACTTACTTCGGCAAATATAATAGGAAAATGAATACTCCACAAAACCTGGTGTTTGAGGAGGTACTGCCGGTAGCGTAGTTCTAACAGAAGACCCGGCGGTGATGATTTTTCTTCCTCAAATTGGAGGATGTAAATATCCTCCTCTTGTAGGTGAGGCTTGTAGAAAGAACGCTTGATATCATCTTCAGAGAGAACTGATTCTTTGAAAGTGATAGTGGCGTTTTGTTTGGATATTTTGGTGGGAGGTGGTGGCAATTCCTTCTCTTCATTTTGAGGATATAAATATCCTCATCTTCTGGATAGAGCACAGAGAAGGAGGGGAAATAGTAGTTGACTTCAGAGGGAGGAAACTCCATGAAGTCTATGGAGAAACTCTCTTCTGAGGGGTTGTCTTCATAATCAAGCTGATGGTTGTTTGGTGATGGATTCTCTAATTCGAATAGTGGAGGAGGTGGAGAGTAGCTTATGTCCTCAGCAGGTTGTTCCTCCTCAGGACCACTTCATTCAGTTGTTGAAGCGGTTGATCCATGCGTTCGA
This sequence comes from Limonium bicolor, assembly GCA_023374045.1. NCBI lineage: Eukaryota > Viridiplantae > Streptophyta > Magnoliopsida > Caryophyllales > Plumbaginaceae > Limonium > Limonium bicolor. The sequence goes on from CM041780.1 coordinate 238,855,944, forward strand.
TCTGATTTAGCGTTTTTTGCTGGATCCTTTCAAACTGTGAGGTAAATTCTGCCATCATTTCCCTTAAAATGGCGTTGTCTCTCTCTATTGCAAACATAGGACAATGGGAACTTTCATGGTCTCCTCCACACTCTTGGCACACAAAGATGGGGATATGCTTGAGAGATGACTTGTAATCCTCCAAGAGAGCTCTCAATTCAGCATTTGGGTCTGAACATTGGGGGTTTTCATGGTACTCCCCGTACCTTTGACAGACACTCCATTGATTGTAGTCCTCTGCGCCATAGGGGTAACCATACCAATTTCCTGCTTGATCGTAGTGACCATCCATCAGAATTAAGTACCCTAAAAAAAAGTAACAAAAATTTATACAAAAAGGCAAATAACCAGAATAAAAGAAAAACTAAACAGATAATAAACCAGATAGTTGGACCGAAGTCCCTGGCAACGGCGCCAAAAACTTGTTGGGCAAAATAGTAGTTAAACTATCTTGCTAACTATGGGCAGTGAACCCAATCTTTGTAGTACAACAAGGTCGTATCCACAGAGACTTCGCAACTGTCTAATTAATTATCCAGTTTAGTAATGTACAAAAAGATAAATTAAAGTGCATAAAATATAAATTGGGTTTAGCCAGAGGCAAGCTTGGTTTTTAGAATTAGTACAGAAATAATAAAAACAGTAAAGTAAAGTAAAAGGATGGATGTAAAAAGGTATCCTAGGATAGCGGGGGAATTTCCTAAATTACTTAAACAATTTTATAATCCTGTCTCAAATATTTATTGTCTATTAGAGTTAATAATTGTCAGTTACGAACTCCTATTAATAGCCTTAGTATTTTCCTGCTCAATCCGGAGTGTAAATACCAAGATTAATTCCTTTGTGGTACTTTAACTATCTCAAAATCATATATTGATAGCTACCAAATAAATGCAGTATTTTGTCAGAATAAGCATTTAACAATATTTGCTGAAAGGAATTAAAACAAGTTTAATAAGTGAAACAGGTGATAAATATTTATTTAAGTACAGACAATAATTATAATCCTAATTTGCTCTTATTTGTCTGTTTAAGAATTAATCTTGTGGCCTTCCTAACATAGATAAGGACAACTCTTAATTAAATCAATAGACTTTTTACAATCAGAAAAGTCTAAAATCATTAATTAGCTTTAAGTGAGAATTCTTTTTATAACAGCGATGGATTTTATCTGCTAATCAAGGAGAATAATATCTAACGTTTATCTCTCTTTGTGGTCTATTCTCAGATTTACAAAATCATTGAAATAAGAGAAACCGTAAATGCATAAAAATGATCAGTTATTAAGCATTTAATAATTTAGAGAGACAAAACAAATATTTATAAGCAAACTTGGTATTAATAATAAGTCTGAATTATTTAGGGTCAAACCCCACCCTAGGATATGAGTAAAATCACTCAGACATTAACAGTAATAAAAAGGAAACAGAAATAGCCATTAATTTGGAGACTGCCGGCGGAGACTGGACTGCGATTCGCTTCTGCTCCAGCTCCCTTTTCTTCTGTTCTTCTTAACGTGTTTCTGCTTCGTGGTGGAATGAAGAATAAACTAAAATGGAGAAGTGGGAGATAAGAGGATGGAATGGATCGTGGGAGTGAGCGATGGTTTATTTACTGGATGGGATGATACGTCTACTGCTGCTTGGATTGTGAGGAAGGGAATGATTTTATTGAGCAGAGGGCGTGGGTTTATATAGAGGTTTGGATCCGTACGAATTTGATTGCAGATGAAGAAGAGCATTGATTGCTTCATTGATTGCGCAGGGG
>CM041780.1:238858249-238892500 GCA_023374045.1 Limonium bicolor
TATGGCTTATCTAATGCCAAGAAACTTAAGGATTAATGTTTAGATAAATTTCCAAATCGTAGTTTAATGTAGTTTTATATCATAATCCTTTTAATGATTTAATCTTAAAATATTAAGTTATCGCTCAATTCTATAAATGTTATGAATGATTAAATCTAGACTTACTAATCCACTTCACATTTAGATGTAAAGTATCTCATTTATTTTGTTACTGTTTATAATAAGAACATTTAAATGTGAAAGTATTCATTTATTTTATTATTAATTATATAATAAGATCTATTTGTGTAACATTTTATGTAATCTATTTACAATATTTCCTAAGTCTCAACTTATTAATTACTTAATCCAAATATAGATTTACATCTTGGTCATTGACAAATAATATTATACATGCATTCTAATATGGTTTATATAAAACCTACGCTCTGATACCACTTTCTGTAACGCCCCTACTTATCATAAATGCAGCAGAAATAAAATACTAAGGCGATTACAGATCATCGGGTTCCAAACACCCGACACCAAACCTCACCAATTACAACTTATGACATTACAAATGCTACGGTCTGAACTCGAGAAAACATAACATAAAAGAATAATAACAAAATACAATAGCTCTCCAAAGTTCCTAATTCCCATCCCATACACTCATACTCTTCGTGGCTACCTGTATAGCAATTCGTACCTGCAAGATGAAACCAAGCAGCCCACCCCAGGAGGGGTGAGTCAGTTCCCTGGAATGGAACTGGTACAACTCTCCAAAACAACAGTTTAAAAGAAAAACATAACTCTTAAAATAACAATAACTTGAAGTCAAATGCTCGAAACAAATCAGAAGAACAAGGCACACCAAAACACCAAGTCAAAGATAACAAGTCAAGGATAAAGATAAATAACGTGAAGGTAGAGTGAGCCAACATAAAAGAAACCACGCCAGAAGTTAGTGAACATCCATTGCTTAAGTTAGATTCAGTTCCAATTAGGATTAGAAAGACCCAAGAACCTTAACTCAGAGTGGAATAAAACCAATTGGGAGAGATGGCCCCACCGCCAGTCAGTTGCCACAAGGGCGAGGTAAACAGACCTCCGCTGTCAGTTGCCACATAGGGCGAGGTAAACAGACCTCCGCTGTCAGTTGCCACAAAGGGCGAGGTATAGCAGACCTCCGCTGCCACCGACCCGTTCTCGGTCATCATGTGAAAAGTGAGTGCACCACTTAATAGAAATAATCCATATCCAATACCAAGATTGTCATTTCCCACATTCCCACTAGATATTAACTGTACAAGTGCAATACCAAAACACTCAGTCCTACAGAGTGCAGAGGCGTAAACCCTTAACAGTCAATATCTAATGAGATAACCAGATTAAAGGAACCAATGATCATGTGAGTCGTACATCCAAGGCTCAGTTAGTCACAACAGGCTGAGTCAGTCACACAAACAATTTCCTTTCAATATACATTCATGCTCATTTAGCGTTTCTCAAAACGTTCCATAAAATTCGTCACCTAAAGCATCTGAGTACGAGAAGTCGTACAAAACATTCCATCAAGTCCATAACACATCAAGCTGAGTACGAGAAATCGTACCTGGTAATCGCTGTAGCAGTTCTAGTCGACTTGTGCAAATAATCAACAATACTCTGAGGAATATTAAAGGTAGTCTAACATCAATAACTTGTAACCTAAGTTAAACTTAAATAAATTCCTCACTCTTATTTCTAAGTCTCAATTGTCTTTAAGCCCTCACTTAAATGTTATGTATAACCTTTGGCTTATATTAGAATGTTGTATAACCCAAGGTTGTAAGACTAGGGAATGTATGTTATTAACACTTGTTAATTGTTACACTCTTATCCACTTTATTCATACTTAACCCTAATTCTCAATTCAAGACTCTTGAGACCCTTATATCATAAGTGCGTATTATATTATTCATCTAATCTTATAATCTCAATAATAATTTTTAAGCTTAATACTTTTATTCCTAATTTAGAATAAATATCGGGTTATGACCTATGATAGGTTTATCTTAGAATATTATACTATTATTTCACAATGTAATGATTATGTATTTTATCAGTATTACCAAATAATCCATATGATTAAGTTTTCCCCTCAACTTAATTAAGATCTACATCCTGTATATTGGAAACATGGTGTTATAGATGCATTTTATGATAACCTAATTGAGTTACTACACTCATTTATCATATGTTTAGTTTAGGATGACTTTATTACAACCATCTAATAATCTTATCATAAGATGTTAAATTGCTTCTCACCTTGAATAACTATATTATAGTTAACTTAGATTTATCGAACTCTTACATTTAGTATTTCCAAGGTATATTATTTACTTTATCATTAACTATATAATAAGACATTTTAAGATAACCTTTTTTTATCCTTGCTTACATTTAATTTCTCAAATGTTTTATTTTTACACACATTCCCGCTATAGACTATGTATAATCCTTTTATACTAAATTTTAATAAACTTACGTCTTAAAATACATTTTTCATATTGTTTACAAAACCTAAGGTTTCAAAGGAATAACTTAATAAATTAATCTCCTTTATTATGTCTTAGGATGAACATTATATCTTAACATAAGGTAGAATTTATCTAAGAATTAAACTCTCATTCACAAGTGAAATTGTCAATTACTTAATAAGATAATATGTTCTGAAAAATCCCCATACCTTATACTCAAATGACACATTAATATTTTTAACGTCGTAAAGTAGATCAATATAATCTCTTATGTAACTTAGTTTTATCTAATAAAAGGTTCAAAGGTTTTAAGTATCAAATTCCTATTTATAAACCTTTCTATAAATTCTAACCACTAGATACCTCACTTAATTGTAGACTCACATCCTAAGTATTGGTAATTAATGTTATAAATGTACTTCATATGGCTTATCTAATGCCAAGAAACTTAAGGATTAATGTTTAGATAAATTTCCAAATCGTAGTTTAATGTAGTTTTATATCATAATCCTTTTAATGATTTAATCTTAAAATATTAAGTTATCGCTCAATTCTATAAATGTTATGAAATGATTAAATCTAGACTTACTAATCCACTTCACATTTAGATGTAAAAGTATCTCATTTATTTTGTTACTGTTTATATAATAAGAACATTTAAATGTGAAAGTATTTCATTTATTTTATTATTAATTATATAATAAGATCTATTTGTGTAACATTTTATGTAATCTATTTACAATATTTCCTAAGTCTCAACTTATTAATTACTTAATCCAAATTATAGATTTACATCTTGGTCATTGACAAATAATATTATACATGCATTCTAATATGGTTTATATAAAACCTACGCTCTGATACCACTTTCTGTAACGCCCCTACTTATCATAAATGCAGCAGAAATAAAATACTAAGGCGATTACAGATCATCGGGTTCCAAACACCCGACACCAAACCTCACCAATTACAACTTATGACATTACAAATGCTACGGTCTGAACTCGAGAAAACATAACATAAAAGAATAATAACAAAATACAATAGCTCTCCAAAGTTCCTAATTCCCATCCCATACACTCATACTCTTCGTGGCTACCTGTATAGCAATTCGTACCTGCAAGATGAAACCAAGCAGCCCACCCCAGGAGGGGTGAGTCAGTTCCCTGGAATGGAACTGGTACAACTCTCCAAAACAACAGTTTAAAAGAAAAACATAACTCTTAAAATAACAATAACTTGAAGTCAAATGCTCGAAACAAATCAGAAGAACAAGGCACACCAAAACACCAAGTCAAAGATAACAAGTCAAGGATAAAGATAAATAACGTGAAGGTAGAGTGAGCCAACATAAAAGAAACCACGCCAGAAGTTAGTGAACATCCATTGCTTAAGTTAGATTCAGTTCCAATTAGGATTAGAAAGACCCAAGAACCTTAACTCAAGAGTGGAATAAAACCAATTGGGAGAGATGGCCCCCACCGCCAGTCAGTTGCCACAAGGGCGAGGTAAACAGACCTCCGCTGTCAGTTGCCACATAGGGCGAGGTAAACAGACCTCCGCTGTCAGTTGCCACAAAGGGCGAGGTATAGCAGACCTCCGCTGCCACCGACCCGTTCTCGGTCATCGGTGAAAAGTGAGTGCACCACTTAATAGAAATAATCCATATCCAATACCAAGATTGTCATTTCCCACATTCCCACTAGACTATTAACTGTACAAGTGCAATACCAAAACACTCAGTCCTACAGAGTGCAGAGGCGTAAACCCTTAACAGTCAATATCTAATGAGATAACCAGATTAAAGGAACCAATGATCATGTGAGTTGTACATCCAAGGCTCAGTTAGTCACAACAGGCTGAGTCAGTCACACAAACAATTTCCTTTCAAGATACATTCATGCTCATTTAGCGTTTCTCAAAACGTTCCATAAAATTCGTCACCTAAAGCATCTGAGTACGAGAAGTCGTACAAAACATTCCATCAAGTCCATAACACATCAAGCTGAGTACGAGAAATCGTACCTGGTAATCGCTGTAGCAGTTCTAGTCGACTTGTGCAAATAATCAACAATACTCTGAGGAATATTAAAGGTAGTCTAACATCAATAACTTGTAACCTAAGTTAAACTTAAATAAATTCCTCACTCTTATTTCTAAGTCTCAATTGTCTTTTAAGCCCTCACTTAAATGTTATGTATAACCTTTGGCTTATATTAGAATGTTGTATAACCCAAGGTTGTAAGACTAGGGAATGTATGTTATTAACACTTGTTAATTGTTACACTCTTATCCACTTTATTCATACTTAACCCTAATTCTCAATTCAAGACTCTTGAGACCCTTATATCATAAGTGCGTATTATAATTCATCTAATCTTAGAATCTCAATAATAATTTTTAAGCTTAATACTTTATTCCTAATTTAGAATAAATATCGGGTTATGACCTATGATAGGTTTATCTTAGAATATTATACTATTATTTCACAATGTAATGATTATGTATTTTATCAGTATTACCAAATAATCCATTATGATTAAGTTTTCCCCTCAACTTAATTAAGATCTACATCCTGTATATTGGAAACATGGTGTTATAGATGCATTTTATGATAACCTAATTGAGTTACTACACTCATTTATCATATGTTTAGTTTAGGATGACTTTTATTACAACCATCTAATAATCTTATCATAAGATGTTAAATTGCTTCTCACCTTGAATAACTATATTATAGTTAACTTAGATTTATCGAACTCTTACATTTAGTATTTCCAAGGTATATTATTTACTTTATCATTAACTATATAATAAGACATTTTAAGATAACCTTTTATTTATCCTTGCTTACATTTAATTTCTCAAATGTTTTATTTTTACACACATTCCCGCTATAGACTATGTATAATCCTTTTATACTAAATTTTAATAAACTTACGTCTTAAAATACATTTTTCATATTGTTTACAAAACCTAAGGTTTCAAAGGAATAACTTAATAAATTAATCTCCTTTATTATGTCTTAGGATGAACATTATATCTTAACATAAGGTAGAATTTATCTAAGAATTAAACTCTCATTCACAAGTGAAATTGTCAATTACTTAATAAGATAATATGTTCTGAAAAATCCCCATACCTTATACTCAAATGACACATTAATATTTTTAACGTCGTAAAGTAGATCAATATAATCTCTTATGTAACTTAGTTTTATCTAATAAAAGGTTCAAAGGTTTTAAGTATCAAATTCCTATTTATAAACCTTTCTATAAATTCTAACCACTAGATACCTCACTTAATTGTAGACTCACATCCTAAGTATTGGTAATTAATGTTATAAATGTACTTCATATGGCTTATCTAATGCCAAGAAACTTAAGGATTAATGTTTAGATAAATTTCCAAATCGTAGTTTAATGTAGTTTATATCATAATCCTTTTAATGATTTAATCTTAAAATATTAAGTTATCGCTCAATTCTATAAATGTAATGAAATGATTAAATCTAGACTTACTAATCCACTTCACATTTAGATGTAAAAGTATCTCATTTATTTTGTTACTGTTTATATAATAAGAACATTTAAATGTGAAAGTATTTCATTTATTTTATTATTAATTATATAATAAGATCTATTTGTGTAACATTTTATGTAATCTATTTACAATATTTCCTAAGTCTCAACTTATTAATTACTTAATCCAAATTATAGATTTACATCTTGGTCATTGACAAATAATATTATACATGCATTCTAATATGGTTTATATAAATCCTAGAAATCCAAAGGTAACTCTTTTGACTAAATTTCATAATCATAATTTAATACCACCACATAAAATACTGTTTTAATAGTATAATGTATAGGTTTAGTTTAACTTATAAATTCCTTCATATTCTATTCTCTATAAGGTACTTTATTTCTTTTATTTATGTAGTTTTCTTTGTATATATATATTAGGATTTATTCAAGATATTCCTTGTGCAGTTTTATTGTATTTAATTATTTATATTAACTTTTACACATAGCTACATCCAATATATGGTTTATAAAATAAAGTATTTTCCTTAGTTTCAATTAAGTATATTAACTACCATATTATATAATTAATATAAATGTAGATTAATTAGTTCCTTGATTTAATCTAAGTTACCATTTCATTTCTTTTGTATATACGTATATATATATATATATATATGTATTTACTTCACTTAAAAGTTTATACCCAAAAATATTTATTAACATTCTGTATTAAATGTTAGTTTAGTCTTATTATATTTTCCCCAACCTATAAAGTTCATCAAACAACTATACTTTAATTTTTGGTTACATTAAAAACCATATATTATAAGTTATTCTTATGAAAACCTCATAAACACAATTTTTAAAACCTTTTACCATTGCCCAAAAATCCCCAAATTTAATATACAGTAACTATAACATTTTAGACACATTATAAAAATTTTATTTCATAAAAATATCTTTTTAATTTAGCCAAATAATTCCAGAAAACCCGTAACTTGCAAAAATCATAACTTACGTTTAAAAACTCCAAAACCATATTAATTTACATCAAAATAAACTAGATAAAATAAGTAAGGAATCTATGGTTAAAATTTCAAGTCAAAATACATTCGGTAAGGTATTTAAATTAATTCAACAAGTTAAGATTTATTTCTGAAATCATAATAAAAACTTATACTCTTAATTTGAAACGATCTAATCTCAGCCGTCTGTTTCCTATAGCTACGATCGGACGGCTGCTGAAAGCCAAGTTCATCAGCAACCTCCTCTACCTAGTCGAGTACTAAATCGTAATTATCTCACAATCTACAGAACGAAATCGAGTGATTCTTGTTTCTATGGTTTCGAAATCAAATTTCGGTTCTACTGATACCAATTTCCCCAATTATAATGCAGTATTCATCGGGTTTCGATTTCTGTTTCGAAGTTAGGTTTTCTTTTCCGGTTTCGAATTCGATTTGTCAAATTCTCTCAATTTGTTGCGTAATTGGGTAAATTGATAGAGGGTTATGAACGGGAATGCAAAACAGAGTAGCATTATAGGTATAATTTGGTCGGAATCGTACCGGAGATGCCCGGCAAGGCAATTCGAACTCGTTTTTCTGGAAAACTAGTATTTTATGTGTTGTTCAGGTAGGCAACTTCGCGTATCAACTCGGGATAACTGAGATGGATTCAATCCATAAAACCTACGTCATTTTAAAGAAGACATGTAACTCTAAACATTGGTGGAAGAATCATGGAAAACGAATAACTAGGGAGAAAGTTATAGATCCACAAAGATCGGAGTTTACCATGTCGTTTCTGGAAATATTCTGGGCAAAAACCGACGTGATCGAGTAGGTAACTTTAGACGACTCGCTCTCAATATTGGTTGCGAATCAGCCTTGGTCATTAACATGAAAGTTGTATAGGGATTTGAGATCTTCAAAACAAGCTAAAGAACGCGAAATTTGGATGAGAAACGGAGAAGTTATGACGAGACGAAGTTTACCCGATTTCAGGAAAAACTGGAATTCTGGGTTACGCAATCGCGAGGAGCCAACTTTAGATCACTTTTCCGGTCATTGTAGAAGGAGTTAGATGATGTGTGAGTAATGGTTGGAAAGATAAGATTAAGGAGAAGAGAATGAAACAGACGGCATACCAAATGGTGGAGTAGGGAAAAAGATATAGGTGTCTAAAGATCGACCCTCAACATGCCAAAACCGCTGGGAAAATCAAACGATTAAGTGTCTTGGGTGCTGACTGGGCGCGACACGTGTCCTGGACACGTCAGCATCCTTCAAAATTTTGGCTCTAAACTTCAATTTATCATAACTTTGGCTAGAATGGTCCGTTTTTAACGTTCTTTTTATCGATCTTCATGGTTTTTCATAACCTATTTATTGGTATAGGTTTCATGGCCTGGTTTGACCATTCTCAAAAAGGTCAACTCTAGCAAGGCTTAATAAGCTTTAAGGTTTCTAGAATTTTATATTGACTTTTATGTTTCAAAACAATGTTCCAACACTTCCTAAAATCTTTATAATATATTTGGAGTGTTTAGAAATTTTCCCAAGATTTATTGACTTATAAATCTTATTATTAAATTCATAATACTATATAATAATGTATAATAATTAGGGTTAAATAGGAGAAAACCCCTAAATAAATTTCACAATTCCATATAATAATTTAATATTCATAATTCCATACCATAATTTAATATTAATAGTATTATTTATGGTTTAATAAAAGAAATCCCCTAAATTAATTTAAATTAATTTAGGGGTATTTCATGTATAGGTGAGGGTGATCTTCCATCTTGTCTGTTTTCAAATTATTCCATGTCTTGTTTAGACTGTCGGATTGATGTGCCGCGGTATGCCACCGCTCCTGATTATCTTGTCTCTTAGTAGCTGTTAGTTGCAGCATAGCTTGGTATTCTTCGTTGTATATCTTTTTACTGTACGTCGGCTTCCAATAATATTGTAAGGTTTGTCCATCCTGTGATGTTCAAGCACAAGTGATGTATCTTTCATTATCCTTTTTGAGCAAATCTACTACGAGGTTCTTCCTCTATGTGGCATATACTGTAATACAGTTCACCTTCCATTTGATTTTTCGTCGTCGAATTCTTTTCCTGTGTTCTTCCCGCTAGTTGCCATCGCATATGGGGTATCTTCTTGATATATATTATTACTTACTTGTCCAATTTAGGATTACTCCTTGTCAAGTCCATAAGCTCTCGCACGTTTGGTTGAAGCATTCTTCCTTCCATGGGTCCTTACCCAATTGGTTTACTATATAAATTCATCATTGGTAGTGGTAGCGTCCTGATAGTGGGGTTCGTCATCTTTGTCGGTGTTGCTGATGCATTCAGTGGTTCAGTTGTTGTAAATAGTTGTAGTATTCTTGTTGGTCTTGACTTTGTCTTCTATTTGTCACCTCTTGTGGCTGTAATCGTCGGCCTTCGGGTCTTGAATAAATACTGGGGTATATTAAAGTTCTTCTCTTTGACCTTCAGGTCATCATCCCGTGGTTCAGGTATTTGGGTTTACTATTACCATATTCGGTTTTCATTTTCAATGTAATGTATGAGCTACGGTCAAGCCGTGCATCTTGTTTATAGTATAGAAGATTTCCTGTTATTATCGATTCGCCAATTGTCGGTAGGACATAACCGATCCTTTATTGTCTGTTCATTAAGTATACCACAGTAGGGTTCCCGTTAAGGTTTCTAACAAGGTAAAATTTTCTCACAATTCCACATGTTCTTGCGGTTTATAAAATAACTCATGTGAGTATTAGTATAAAGTTTCTTATAGGTGGGTTCCCATTTAATATACTGGGTTTGAATTTATAAAGAAAGACTTAAAGTCGATCCTTCCCTTCATATGGCAATAAGGCCATAACTTTAGAAGGTAGCTTGTAAATTCTCACATTATAGGTAGATGTCTCTTGATCTCATATTTAACTTATTATCATGACTTATGGTATAATAACAATTAGTATTTCCTTCATAGTTGACTATTTTTCCGACAAACGCGGAGTTGTTTTAGCTGTTAAGTCTCTTCAGGATAGCTTGGTTACTTTAACTTTTAACTTACATTCCCAACATCTAATATACTTTATTAGACAGATTTTAGTTTAGACTTAAAAACAAATATTTACTTATCACAGAGATATTGGTGACCACTTGTAGGGAGTCTCGGAATCATCCAACCCTGCCGGGGTCAGCGTCAGTGTCGAACTATCCCTCCACTCCATTTTGTGTTTGGTTTTCCCTTGATCTGACCAGGACCAAGTTCGACCTCCCACGTCAAATATCAAACAACCACATAATTGCAAATTTCCAAATTTTATCTTATCAAGACTTTGTGACGTGGTGATTACTACATTCTTCCTTGACTGTTACACGACTACCCTAGTAACTGTTGTAACTTACACTTGAAACTAGTGTATTCCTTAATCCCCAGAATTAAATTCCTTTGATCAAATCATCAAGCGGGGTAGCCAGTTTCCTCTTGGCATAAAAGATAAGTTCTTGTCAAGACATCTAGACACATACTGTCTAACAAATATATTCAGCAATCATTTGACTCTTGGACCCATCATACAAGCAATAAATTCAGTCATGGACTTGGATACCTTGGAATATACTCTTCTCTTTAAAAGGCTTTATCTAGTATTTAACTTATCAAGGCTTGATCATTGCCTAGACTTTGGTTACCATCACTTAGAATAAGGACAGTCATAGTTATTTCTGAATTTGGATTAAGACTCCAAGAAAAGTTTTTATAAGCCATTCTACAATTAAGATCCCATAAAGTATTAATCTCTCCGCCTTAAGCTTGGCCTTTTTCTTGTTATATTTAAACTTCATGGATCAGGTGAATTATGTGTTCACCCTAGGTTAATTATATTTAAATAATAGTACCCTTCCAAACTAGGGGTTCCCAGTTTGAATCCTACGGTTTGGTGACAAGACAGTCAACTTTATGGTTTGTTTCTATCTCTTAGATACATGGTTAATCCACAACTCATTGGCTTTCAAAAATAGATTGCTTAGGTGTATAAAATAGAGAATTTATAATCATGGAGATTAGTATATCTCGTTAGGAAAGTTCACGTGTAAAACGTTTGTTGCAAGTCAGGGGTATGTTCTCCCCCCCTTAAAAGTTTAACCCTCATTCATCTTTAGTGTTTATATGAATTCATACTCTCAATATAGCTTACCCTGCCTCCATAGAGAGTTATTTGTTGCTATAATCGTATAAAAATTTATACCACATTGGAGGGAAATTTCATTTGTTCTCAGGTGTTCTTTACTTACATTCTCAAATTGAGCTGTCATGGAAGACATATGCTCATATAAATCCATAAGGATAGGGTAGGACATGTGCCTCAAAATAGGGTAGGTATATTTTATGATACTCATCCCTCTGAAATATATCAATACTCCTCAAAAGTTTTAGGTTTATAACCTCCCAATCATATGTATATATATATATATATATATAAGTATCACTTTTCCTGACTAAATAAGTATTTTTTCTCTGTTTATTAGGAGTCCAGCATTGTCACTGTAATGATACTAGCTGAGACCCTTGGTATTTGAGCTGGTATTACATCCCGTGTTTATTTACGTTGGATGTTTGATTATATATAGTGAGACTCTGTTATGATTTTTTTTTGATATTATCATTGGTTATTTTTGTAGGACTATACTGATAGTCATATTTCAAGGTTTCGCACGGTCTTCTCGCGAAGTAAATAAGGAATTGTAAGATCTTCCAGTCCCGCACTGGGCAGCAAGCTCAGTGCCTGGGTATCCCATAAAATTCAGTGTTTTTCATTCCGTGTAGGCCTTCGTCCGCCTTTGTTTGGTTTACTAGAGCAGCACTTGTTGTAGCAAGTGTGCCATGCAGGTTGGATCATCATGCAGTGTACGTCCATTAAGATATATTCTTATTCCATCATCACTGTATACTTGGCAGTATTGTCAGCTTCTCTGGTTGTCATCGGTATAGCGTCACTGTTATTCGTCGTCAGCTTCCCGTGTGAATGACAGTTGGTGTCGTACGGTCATCAACAAACCCTTTCGCCAGTTCAGGTAGTCTTAAGTATTTGTTTTAATGTATTCCCTTTCATGACATCTGCTCGTTATTTAGGCAGGTCATAGTTTGTAGTTACCGTAAGTTTGAACAATTATTATCGCCCTTCGGCGGACCAAGTAAAAACTGACTTTCTATAACTCACTATTCTATCACACACCCTGTATCCCAAGGCTAATTTTGGTTGTACTCAGTTCTCAGAGCGCAACTACGCTCTGATACCACTTTTTGTAACACCCCAACCCGAAATCCAATAACCTGAACGATGATAGCTCCCAAAGATAACTAGAAATGCAGCGGATAATATATACATATCAACGGGTGGTGCTACAATGCCGCTAGTCACCCATGTGACTAACAAGACTAACTCCAAAATAACTTACAAATGCTACGGTCTGAGCGCTGAATACAAACCTCTTAAAACAATAAAAGTCAATAATAAAAGTACAGTGCTTGTAAAATGATTCCTGTTGATAACAGTCCCCTGTCTTAATTCTACCCCACCTACACTCGGTCGGGAAATCTCTTCATTCTCAGGTACCTGGAATTGTTTAGCCATGAAACGGCTCAGCAAAATAATTTGCCGGTATGAAATCGTGCAGCCCACAAGCTACTGGGCCACACCAACTATTTTGTCGAATGCATTCAAGTCATTTTTATAAAGCTGTAAATAAGCATCATAACATAATCATAACAAGCATTCATACAAGGACAATCATGTCACACAGAACAAGACTTCAGAAGGTCAAGTTAGATGTTCTGTAATTGCTTGATAGTAGTCAGATCCACACAATGGGACTAACATGTACATAAGAGTTCATTAAACAGTGGAGGTATAGTGACCTCGTTAAACTCTATCTTCATAGAGTAAATTGGTCGGGTATGATAAACCCTTAGACGAGATGGGACTCTCGTACAAGTAGGTGGGTAATAATTCCCTCAGAAGATAACGTAGTTAACTCCTGTACTTAAAAAGATGGGTATCATACCCTCGAGAGAAATGCAGTCTTCCTTCCAACTTAATAATATTCCGGTACGGTCCCGGTGAGTGACATAGTGCACCCAAAACTTCCGTCGCGACGTATATTTGAATAGGAGACGACCTGAGACAGGTACAGCTCCTGTAGCATGCATGGCCAGAACAACTGGGCTCCTCGCTTCTCGTAGTAGAGTATTGTTAGATGTCACACAAGGACGTTAAGCAAGAACACAAAGTAATGTGTATTGTCAGTTATCACGATTAGGATAACGACGTTCGTTATAAAGTGAAGTTAGTGAGAAACTTGTGTACAAGTTCTCGGTATAATAATTCGCAGGTATTTAATCCACTGGTAATGTAGTGTTGTATGCGTGGAACATACACGTTATAGTTAGTAACATCACGCACATAAAATAACACAACAGTGCACAAGAGTAATACAACATTTTACATACAATTATCTTGGTCGTTAATTCAAACAACAGATAGCACACAAGCCGGTGTAATCCGGTAGAAAGCAGACTGCAACAATTCCATACCGTTCACCGTAGACTGTACTTGTTTAGTTCCCGGTCAACGTCTGGTCAAACAATGTCCTAGAATAGGATTAATCTGAGAGTGTTAATTTATGTAACTATCGTATAATAATTTTATTGATTCATGAAACGATTTCATATTCGTTATTTCATGTGAGGTCTATTTCTTTATACTTAGGTAGTTTCTTTAACCTCTTACCCTTATTATTAATTAAGGTATTTACATATTTCCAAAACATGTAGTCTTTAATGTTTAAAACTTACATTGTGTGGTAACTTCTTTTAATTACCTTATGATTGGATATATAACTTATTTGTTATTCCTTGTGGTTTATCTTTAAAGCCTTAAATGTATATAACTATATTTTCACGTACCATTTATGTTACATGTTTTACAATTGTCCAATTGACATAGTAATTTATAATTTTATCAATGACATTTATTGGTCACATGTTAATTAATTCTCCTCTTAACTTATTTTAAAATATACTATAGCTCCAAATATTATTTGGTGTTTCCACATTAATTCCTTATATTCTTTTCCTTTTGATTTACTTGAAAATCTAAAATATATATATTTCATACACATGTATTATTTGTGATACATATATATAGTTGTCTAAATGACATAACCACTTAATAAATTCTCAAATTATATTTACATGTCTCACGTGGACATATTATTCCCATATCTTTTATTAATCATAAACTAACCCCGAATAATATTATTTCTTTTCCAAGTAAATTACTTGTACTTATATATCATATAGTTTTAATCCCATATATCCTTAAATCATAATTTTCTTTTCTAAATTTCTTAAATATCCATATAGGACCTACAATTATTTTTAATCTCATAAATACATCATACTTTTCGATTATTATATTATAACCTCTTTTATTTCATAAACTTTACATTAAACTCCAAAATACATTATAATACATAGTTTTATTTTCTTAATTAGTTATTCATTAAACTACCACTATAGATTTGGTAATTATTATTTGAACATCATAACTTTAATAAGGTACCAACTAGCCACATTTATTTTCGGCTAAGCCATGTAATTCCTTATAATTACATTTTACTCTAATCTCATATATTATATAGTTTTAATTCCCTATTTTATTATATTACAAAAACACCATTAATATTTTGGTATATAACTTTCAACATTATAACTTTTCAAAAATTACAATTTGGCCCCTCAAACTTTCGGCCTTAATACAATATTTTCTATATTTACAATTTAACCACAAAATCTTATAACCTTTACATAATGTCTTATAAACTATAGTTTTAATTTTAATTCTTCTTAATTACCGAATATATATATATAAAATTCTTAAATTATCAAACTAACCCAAAGTACTTCGGCTTTGGTCATGTACTTTCCATTAATTACATTTTCACCCCAAAACTTTATAATAGTTACTTAATAACTTATAAACTATAGTTTAAATATTTAATTCTTCAAAATTTCGAAAGTGAACTACATAATTTTCTTATTTACGAATTCGCCCTATATTATTCCAAACTTTCATAATAACTTTTATAAATTACATAATAGCCCAAAACTTTATAAAGTGTTATTTTAACACTTGTTTAAATTATCTAAAATTCATAAACTTAATTCCTAACCTTATATTATATCATATATCCCAAGAACACCTTTAACTCTCGGTTTTTATAATAACACACCAAACTTTGCAAAAATTACATTTAAGCCACATAACTTAATCAATTAGCCATTTAAGCACTAGTAAAATATTTTTAGCTCTCCAAACTTTATAATATAAGTTTATATACATAAGTAGCTCATTAAAACCTATTTATCACTTAGACCATTCGGCCATAATTAAATAGTGACTGTATAGTATATAAAAGTGGGTTTATAAGTCAAAATAATTATACATAAATTCATAGAGTTATATAACTCATGTAAAAATTATTGTAATGTCTTTTATTGATTCTTAGCTCAAAATAGAGCATTTTTACCCTTGGTAATTCGGTTTGAATTTGTACCTAACATAGATAAATTTTGTGACACAAAAATGTGTCTTAAGGTAAATATTTTCCATATATGTTATAGATTATATTTTTGGTATATTATACCATGTAGTTTCGGTTTTATATAACCTAGGAGATGTACATAATTTTTGTATAATTTTTAGAAGCTTAACAAAGCTTAAAACATAAAGATTAACTTAGTAAACTTACTTCTTAACAAAGGTGGTTAAGTGCTTGAACTCTCCTTGAATCTCCAAGCTTTCTCCAAGGAAATTTTGATGCTCCACTTCGGTTATATGCAAGTGGTGAAGGAGTTTAGGAGTTAGATCTTCAATAAAGATCCTAAGTAGATTTGTAAATGGTTTTCCAAGAATTTATCTTAAGCTTTTTCTCCTTATAAATTCGGCTCACTTAAGGTGGATGAAGAACAAGCTTTCCTTCATGAAAATGAATAAGGAAAGAACCATAGAAGAGGTAGAAATCGGTTACACAACAAAATGTGCTTTAAGGATTTTCAAGCATGAAAACTACCTTAAGATAACCTTGAGATGCTCCTTGGTTTAATGTTGGTTTGGACAACCTCCTTGGAACATTAGTTGATGCCGAAATGCTATGGTGTGCTAGGAAGAGTTTTGCTTCCAGGCTTGACAAGAAATGCTAGGAAATTACCTTAAAGATAAAGATAGAAGTTAAAACTCCATTAATGGACTTAAGAGCTTCAAAGGAAGAAGAGAGAGGAGGGAGCCTTACCAAATCGGAAATGTTGAGTGCAAAGGAGAGAATGAGGCTAGGCTCACGTATAACATAAGATAATTTGGTTTGTTTTGTTTTGTTAATTTTTTAATGTCATTTGACCATTCTTTTCTTTAGTTTATTCAATGAGTTATTGGCTCAATAAATGCCCATATTTCCAGCATGTGTTCGGCCATAATGCAAGACAAGGCAATGTGGAGGAAAATAATGTGAGCTAGAAGACAAGGTAAGAAAGTAAGGCTTTATTCCTTTGATTTTTTAATGTTTGTAACTTGTCTTCTTCTTCATTGTAGGTGGATTTCAAGCTCAAATGGGGGGTCTCAATCGGTAATGAAGAGCCAAGGACAAGCATGTTAGGTCACTTGAATTATAAGGAATAAAAAAGGTGGAATAAGAATCCACTTTTTACTTTTTGTATTTTGTTTTTGTCTAGCTCACATGGCCTTGTTCCATGGCATTATTTCGACAGCTTGATGGTCAAATGAGACCTACATACTTTGACATTAAGTATTCTAACACATGGGAAGGTGAGTCATCATGTCTTATGCCTTTTATAAATTTTTAATGTGAGTTTTATACTAGTTTTTGGACATAAAATAGGCCCCTATAGAGCACCTTGTTTGACACTGCTATTAATTGATTTAGAGGGTCATTTTAACCCTATTTAAGATTCTTAATTCGTGGCATGTCAAAAACTACAAGGTAATTGCGTAAAACGCGTTTTTGTGACACCCGAAGGTGTGTTTTTGTGCTCTAAGGATATTTTGTAAAATAAATTTCTTTATGAGTTCCAAGTGTTTATAAACACTTATTATAGTAAATAAACATATATTAAGATGTTACATTGAGTTATATGGGGTTACATTAACCCGTGACATAATTTACGGGCCATCGGGACACTCCCGGGCAAAAAGGAGCGTTAAGAAATCCTCCTGTGGTTTTTGTTGAATTTTGAGAAACCACTTCGTGGGTTCTCTTTATAATGGTTAATAATGATGTTAGGAACTCTAGGAATTAATTTTATAGGAGTTCGTGCCACCTCGGCACTCCTCTGGGCTTTTCGTGCTTTAAGGGGCGTGCGTGAGCACTCCCGAGCGTTTTGCGTTTTTGACTGAATATAGTCTAGAGAATATGTTTATATATTCATATAATGAGTGTATGACCATTTGGTTTAAGTTTTAGAAGGTCATACAAGGTCATGCTTGACCATATGTTTCTAAGGTGTTTTAGCGTTTATGGAGAAACGACCATTTTTACGTAACGTTCTTCTTGTCAAGATGTTTAGTGCGCATCTTTGACCTTTGATGAGTTATTATATCTTCATATAATACAATAGGTGTAACATAAGTTGTTACATTTATCTAATTGTGTATTTCAATTTATTGTAGCATTTATAGATGCTTAGGCATTCGTAAAGTATTTACGTTGCTCGTTTGTATACACGTTGGTATTGTTCTTTTCTTGTTGACGCTCTTTATATCGAGCTAGTTATGCAAGAATTTTAGTCCTTGTTAATAATTGTACATGAACGTTTGTACGAAATTTAGTAAAATTACGCTAGTTAGCGTTTATGGTAAAACGACTGTTTTTCGTGTCGTTTGCATGCGTGAGTTTGCATGCGCACATGTAATAACATTATTCACGTAACGTTTGCATGTATAGATTAGCATGTGTAACTAAAACGATCTGTTTCTAGATCAATTCTCCATTATTTAATAATAAACAAGTATTAATTAGATTCGGGGTATTTCACCTACTTTCTCCAGGGACCCGCGCATTGATGGTGGAAGACCGCCAGAGCTGAGCTGACTGCCCAGGCGGGCTTCAGCTTCCCAGCCTTCTTAGTGGCCCTGAGAGCCAAGTTCTATCCATCCTACCTGCAGAAGAGGATGAGGAGTGAGTTCGAGCAGCTGAAGCAAGGGAGTTCCTCTGTTGCTGAATATTATAATAAATTTGTGGAGCTGCTCGCTGTTATTGGAGAGAGAGCTTACGCTACGAGGTATATGGTGGATAAATTCCACACCGGCTTGAACTTCAGGATCCTAACTATGATCGGTTCCACCATAGGGATGACCCTACAGGTATGGAACATGATTTAGAATTTCTTATACGCAAAGATTCCCCACTAACATATATTGTCACCACAGGAGCTAGCGGATGACGCAAATGACTGCGAGACCACCATTGTCTACCAGGATTATATGCTAGGCAAGAGGAAGGGGGATGGAGAAAGAGGAAATAGAGGGAACTTTTCCCAGAACTATGAGAGGAAGGGAAAGTTTTACAAGGGTAGGAACGAGAAGGCCATGGTCCCCTCATATACTAATGCTGAGCCACTCTGCTCCCAGCCATTTAAGGGTGAGATAAATTAGAAACTCCAAAGTGGTTACATCTTGTTATCACAATTACTAACCTTGAGACTGAAACAGGGAACCAACTTGCGAGAAAGTTCTTCTGCAAGTGGTGCAAGAAGGACCACCCAGGCAAGGATTGTAAGGAAAACCTGGTGGACTGCAACCACTGCAGTAAGAAGGGGCACAGATCGTTCAAATGCTTCCTGAACCCGGATTCCAGGAACTACAAGCCACACACCGGGAACCCTGCTAGAGCCCCAGTTGCTACTACTACTGGAGGAGGTCGAGGTGGCACAGGAGGTGCTGGACCATCTACCAGCCGCCCTGCCCAGAGCCATCCGCAGAGGCCGGGACAGAACTACCCTCAAAGGCCTGGCAAGGCACCGATCCTTAACATGGTGGACCGCATCGAGGCAGCAAGTGATGACCCGAGTTCACCTGGTGAGGACTATTTTCCTCATGAAGAGGCTTAGACCCTTACTTTCTTTACATTCCGTTGGCTAGTTTTTTTTCTTTGTCAATGTAAAAGGGATGAACTATAAACCCTTCATTTTGTTTCGTTTCGAATCTTTCATTCCCAGTTGTGAACCTTGACTTATTTATTTAATGGCAATTGTTGTTCAGCTTTCGATATTTGCTTTCCTATTTTGCCATATTCCACACTCAACAAGCCTTTTGAAGCCAACCCACACCCACCAGAGAAGTGTGAGGTCTTGAGACCCGGGATGATCTTACTACGAGAGTACCTGACCCCAGCAGTTCAGTATGCATTGATCCTCAAGATCAGGGAGTTAGGTGTGAAGGAAGGAAATTTTTACACCCCTACCTTCAAGAATGGTTCAACCATGAAGGTGAAGATCATATGCCTAGGTAAGAAGTGAACCACACCACCAAGAGCTATGAAGAGGTGGAGGTGCCACCAATCCCGGAGGAACTGCAGTCCATCATTAGAGCTGTAGTTAAGGCAGCACAAGAATTGGAGGATGAGCCTGTCCCAGACCTAACCTCCGACGTGTGCATCATCAACTTCTATGGAAAGGAGGGTAAGCTAGGGATGCACTAAGACAAGGACGAATCACCAGAGTCCGTCACTAGAGGAGTTCCAGTAGTGTCCATATCACTTGGAGACGACGCGGAGTTCCTATTTGGTGATCAAAGGAGGATGGACCTTGCTACCAAGATCCTCTTGAAGTCGGGTGATGTACTGATCTTTGGTGGGGCAGCTAGACTCATCCACCATGAGGTGAAGAGAATCAAGCCCAACACAGCCCCCACACCCATCATTAACCAGACCCATATGAAACCGGGCCATATAAACCTAACCTTTAGACAGACCTAGCCTTGTACTTTACAGTTTCAGCATTGTAAATTTTAAGTTGCTCATGAAGCTTTCAATAAGAATGGGAAATTCTAAGAATTTTATTGCTTCATTGTAGGGGTTGGAAACTCAGGGATCAGGTTGAATGTGTTGAACCAGGCTCAAGTAAAGAGCAATGGAATGGTCATCACAGGTATAAACATTAACCCTAAGTAATTACCTTGGAACGTTTACCCAGAATCTTAAAAATCTATCCTATAATTTCAGGCACATTCCTAGTTAATGGAGTGGAGGCCACAGTCCTGTTTGATTCTTGTGCCTCTCACTCTTTCATATCACAAGCGTTCCATGCTAAGATCAATGCTTCCATAGAGGATATCCATGACTGCTCAGTCTTGCTGCCTTCCAGGGAGCTGATCAAGTGTAGTAAGCAGTGCAAGAATTTGAGCATACACATCAAGGGAGCAGAATTCCTTCTGGATGCCATAGTCTTCCCTGGCATGGGGTTCGACATAATTGTGGGCATGGACATGCTACAGCGGTACCGCGAGACTACACTGTGCAGAGCATCGTCTCTCCTGAAGTCAGCTACAGGGATCACCGTGTCATACCGAATGCAACCCAAACAGCCGACTGTGAAGGTTGTATCGGCTTTATCCCTGATGAAGGAGGTGTCCAAGGGCGCTACCGCCTACTACTGTTATGCCCAGGATCTGAGGACGGATCCGAAATTCTAGAGTGATGTTCCCATAGTGTCGGAGTACCCTGACGTTTTTCCAGAGGAGCTACCAGGACTACCACCACTGAGAGAGGTTGAATTCAATATCGACCTCATACCTAGCATGGGACCGATTGCTAAGGCTCCCTACCGGATGGGCCCTGCAGAGATGGTTGAGTTGAAGAAGGAGCTGCAGGAGCTACTAGATAAGGGTTTCATCAGACGCAGTGTCTCACCTTGGGGTGCTCCAGTGCTATTCGTCAAGAAGAAGGACGGGAGTTTGAGACTTTGCATTGACTATAGGGAGCTGAACAATGTCACGATCAAGAACAAGTACCCACTGTCCAGGATCGATGACTTGTTCGACCAACTGAGGGGAGCTAAGGTGTTCTCCAAGATTGATCTGCGTTCTGAATATCATCAGATAGCTGTAGCTGAGTCAGATATAGAGAAGACAGCCTTCCGGACCAGATACGGCCACTACGAGTTCACAGTGATGTCGTTTGGACTGACCAATGCACCCGCGAGATTCAAGGATCTGATGCAGAGAGTCTTCCAAGCCCAGTTGGATAAGTCAGTAGTCGTGTTCATAGATGACATCTTGGTATTCTCCAAGAGTCGGGAGGAACACGAGCAGCATTTGAGGACAACCTTGGAGACTCTAAGAGAGAAGAAGTTATATGCCAAGTTCAGCAAGTGTGAATTCTGGCTGGACATGGTGTCCTTTCTTGGACATGTGATCTCAGCTAAGAGAGTTTCAGTAGACCTAGCTAAGATTGAGGCAGTGAAGAGCTGGCATAGACCTCGCACCATGACAGAGGTGAGGAGTTTCCTTGGGTTCGCTGGCTACTATAGACGCTTTGTGAAGGACTTCTTCAGGCTAGCCAAGCCCTTGACCTCCCTGATGAAGAAGGACAGCCCATTTGTATGGACAGATGCTTGTGAGGTCTCCTTTCTGGCGCTGAAGGACGCCTTGACCACAGCTCCAGTATTAGTGATCCCTAAGGGGAACGAGGGATACGAGGTGTATTGCGATGCTTCAGGTAGAGGGATTGGTGGGGTACGAATGCAGAATGGCAGAGTGGTAGCATACGCTTCTTGACAGCTGAAGAAGCACGAAGAAAATTACCCCACACACGACCTTGAGCTCCTCGCCATAGTCTTCGCCTTGAAGATCTGGCGACATTACTTGTATGGAGCCACAATAAGGATTATGACAGACCATAAGAGTCTGAAGTACATTTGGACTTAGAAGGAGCTGAACCTGAGACAGCGACGATGGGTCGAGCTACTGGCTAATTATGACATCAACCTTTAGTACACTGAAGGTAAAGGGAATGTCGTGGCAGACGCTTTGAGCAGGAGAGTGTTGCAGACGTTATAAAGTGAGTGGTTTAAGTGGTGTAATTAAAATTAAAGAAAAGAAATTAAAACCCAAAATAAATGTCGGGCTGCAAACAAATCCCGGTCGCAGTAGTATAGTGAAAATGTAAGCGACCGGATATCGAACCACGGGAATAATGTACATATTATAGTACCTAAGCGTGTCACAAAGAGGGGGGATTAATTGACTTGTTAAATATAAATAAAAACAGTTAATAAAATTAACTAAGTAGGCAAATAAACTAAACGGGACTCTGGTTCACATTAATATGATATCTGCTCTTTCATGCTAGGTCTACTGGTTTAATTATAACTGTTTGGCAAGATTCCTGATATTTTCTTAAGGTCCGATGAAAACTCATAAGAACTCGTTCACCTGTAATGCAAGGTCCGATGAAAACTCAAGCAAAAGCCTGCGAACGGCAGAGGAGTGTTGAGGGATTACATTTGCAACTGAGTACTAACTTAAACGATGAAAATAAGTTTCCCCCAGTTTTACGGCTTAATCAACCCATCTGTTTCCAACCGATGAAATCAAAAACAGACTTAGTAAAGCATTTTAATAAATTCATGAGGTTTATTAAAAAGATGGCGAGAAAACCTTTAACCGTAACAAACTTTATTAAAACTAAAACCAGTAAAACATATTGCATAATTAATACAGAAACATAATAATTATTCCCAGAATATACGTAAACTAGCCTAACATATTAAATAGATAGACAGAGACAAGAGTAATAGAAATCATCCGTAATCACTCCGGCTCACTCTGCTATTTTGTATACGTAGGCCAGAGGTGGATTTAGTGGAATGTAAAATAAATAAAATGGAGAAGGCGGAAGGAGAGAAATGAGATGGTGTATGAATTGGAACTCCAGAGGAACCACGGAAGGAGCCTCCGGAAGGACACCGAAGAAGGTAAGCTGAGCGTTGTTTTATAGAGGAAGAAGAATGAGCAGAGGAAGAAGAATCAGCAGAGGAGCAGCTCATTGATTGAGCTCGTTGATTGAAGCTTCACTGATTGCAGCTATTGATTGCGCAGGGGACAAGGTTGAAACGCGGGCGTGATTTCTGGTAGGCGCCGTCTGAATCAAGTTGCAGAGCGAGTCGGCGAAGAAGATAACCCGTTTCAGATCTGTATTTTTAGTCACGTCCGCCTCCTCAAATGAGGCGGTTGCATGGGCGGTAAGAATTGTGTCCGCCTAACCCATGCATCCTCTCTTGTCCGCCTCCACGTCCTCCTGTTAATGGGGCGGTTGCAATAAGTTTGTCCGCCCCCTAATGAGGCGGTTGCCTCTATTTTCTTCCTTTCTAGTGTCGTCCGCCCCATAATGAGGCGGTTGCATGCAAATCATGCGCATGCATGTCCTCTCCACGTGAGTTTGTCTATCCCTTATAATATATGTCTTTGCTTGTCATTTTTCCTACATTTTAACACATATAATACATCAGTTAATATAATAACATAAATATAGGAAAAACCTAAGATAAGTGAGAAACATTACTAAAAATGCTACAATTAATAAGGTGATTAAACCTTAATAAGTCTATATGTTTTGCACTTATCAAACTTCCTCACACTTGACTTTTTCTTGTCCTCAAGCAAATAAGGAATATAATTATCTCTAAGCCTTAATAATAAAACAAGATTAAATAAGTGTAGAAGGGAATTTAGACAAAGTGATAACTTGAAAGAATAATTCTGCTCTTAGAAGTAGGTTTTTATAAACAGTGAAGAAGAACAATTTAATAAAAGCATAGAAAAACTAGACTGCAGAAAACAAGTTAGATTAACCTGGGATTTCCAACCAATTTCATTCACTAACCCGGGATGACAAGGGGTGTGAAGTAATGCCTTATTCCGCAATACCTTTCAACACCACATACTCATGTTTATAAATATAAATTGCAATTTATATTTTCATTTTTCTGAATGTGCAAATTGTATATACAAAGCACATATTATTTTTATATATATATATTTTTTTGAATTGCATTATTTTTTCTGTACCCCAGACTTTTCTCTCTATCCTTGTAGCGGTGTTGGGTCTTCTATCCCAGGTCACGAGACCTTAGGTAGATAGGTGTTAAAGCACCCCAAAGAACTTAATAACTAGATAGACGAGGCCTGTTTTTGGTTTAGAAAAATTCATAAACAGTGGAGTACCTTGTCTTTATCCTTTTCTTTCCTTGACTTTCCACATATTTCCATAATCCCAAGCTAAACTAAATTGATTTTTACAACTAGCAGATCTATCATATTTGAGTGAAAAATAGAGTATTTTGATGGAAAATAATTTTATACAAACTCCTAAAAATAGAACCATCTTTCTATTGTCACTTGACATAATTTCAGACACTTCTACAATTATTTTATCTCATTTTTTGCAAATTTTTTTAAAATTTAGGCAGTTTAGAGTAGCAAAAAGTGAGTGTGGCATTATCGAACTACTGTCATAATTTCAGGGAAAGGTCTCTCCTTCCTCACACTTAAGAGGAGCAATGTCCTCATTGTCCAGAATTAAAATCAAGAAAATGACCTTTCAAATTATGACAGACTCATAAAGGATTAAATATAGGTTGAACATTAATAAAAGGAAGAACTGGAACTCCCCTTGTATCGTAGATTGAGGAAGGTATCCTTCCTCACACTTAGAGCTTTGGCAGGGGTGAGACGTTCCTCACACTTGAGTTTGCGCAAGTGTTCAACCCAAGATATTGAAATTCCAAAGCAACTGAGGTTGCTTTCCATAGGTGAGTTCAGCTATATTTTCGACATAGAATTTGTTCTGAAAAGAAAATCATATATAGCCAGCAGAACTCAAGTTGAACCAAAAGAAAATCATTAAATGAAAAACATAAATAAAAATTCATAAAAGAAAAACATAAAGTAAACCACACTGTTACCTTCCTGAATATATCAAATGTTAGAACAAGGTTTAAACAGTAATAGTCTACAAAAAGTCAGAGAAATATAAAGTGAAATGAAAATAACAATAAAATAAAATAAACTAAAATCACTGTGGTGGTGGTGGTGGAGGCTGTGCAGGTCCCTGGCCTGTCTGAGCGAGGAGACGCTCTAGGAGCTGAGCGGTCTGTGCATGTAACCTGTCACCCTGGTCTAAGCGCTGGTGCACCCGTGACTGCTCAGCCAGCATCCTCTGCTCGAAGCTCTCAAAGCGCTGATGCAACTGCTGCTGCATCTGATGAAATGCCTGAAGCTGACTCTGTGGATCGGTCGAGTAAGGTACAGGAGCTGGAGTCTGCATCACATCAGTAGTAGGCACGTAGGGCTCCTCTCCCTGTGCAGTGTCAGCGGACGGTGGGTCGGGATCAGCCGAGTGTGTAGCTCCCGTAGAGGGTCCTGCTGCTGCTGGATGAAGCAGTGGAATGAGCAGCGGTACCTCTGACCCAAGTACCGTCATCTGAGCGCATAAAGCCCCAGCTCCGCACAGTCTGCAGTGTGACTGGGCGCTTTCCTGTCCTGATCTCTACAGCTCGTGTGACATCTGTGGGAAGGACAGTGAAAGGTGGTACCAGATGAAGGGGAAAGATGGGAGTGATCTTCTTCTTCTTTGTCCTCAGATAGGACACCACCTTGTGGAGCTGGCCAAACATAATGTGGCTGAAGGAGAGGCGCTGAGCAGGCGGAAAAGGAGCGAGGAAATAGTCAAGTAGAGCGCAGTCCTCATCAGACGCATCGTGTGCTGCAGAGGGCGAATCTGATGGGCTATGATGTCCAAGAGAAGCCTCTGCTGCAGTGTAGGGAAGCTCGTGAAAGGGAGGACTTCCTTGTCCTCCTCCCCTCTATGTCGGATCCTCCGACCTACGTCCTGAAGCCATCGGGTCTTCGACATATGCATATAATCCTCTGTGAACCCCCGGTGATCTCCAGGACCAATCTGGATGTGTAGGATGGACGAGAATGTGATGGGTGTGATCTCCACAGGGTGATGGCGCACGTAAGAGGTGATGCTCAGATTGCCCGCCCGGGCATTCGCATAAAACTCTCTCACGAGCTCCTCACAGAAGACTCCCGCACCCATCTTCAGGACCATAGAAAGTCCATGTCTGGCAAACAGGGTATCCACCCCTGCAGCCTCTAGTACCTCAGGAGCAAATCTCTTCTCCATAATGAAGTCCTTACCTAGATCGAACCAGGCTCGGGCTTCTGCCGAAATAAACCCGTCATCCCGAAGATCCGGATGACGATAAGGAGCAGAAGAAGATGATGCCCCGGGGCAGTTGCCCCTAGCAGATCCAGAACCAGATAGACCACCACGCATACGAGGAGGCATACTAATATATAGAATTAAAGGTAAACAAATATTAACAGCATAACAATAAAATATTCAAATATTTAAACAAATTAATAATAACATGAACATTAATAGAAAATAACAGCATAAAAATAAACAAAAATAGCATAAAAATTAAAAAAAAATAACAACAAGAACGTTAATAAACAAGACAAAAATTAATATCAAGATAGAACATTATTATTTTACCATAAACAACTCCGTAAATTAATAAAAATAGAAAACAAGTTGAACAAAGAATGAAACATAAACAGAATAATTATACAACATAAATTCTGTCGAAAATTCGACAGAGTCTCCCCTAAAATTCTTCGTTTCTCCACAAAAAATTCAGTCAGATTCAAGGTATTTTAATACCGTCACCAATCAAATCTTATAAATAACAACCTATAATCATAATATTCATTCGTTTAATAATCAAGGCAAAATAAAACTGAAAATGCTAGTTTCAACAAGGAATTTTCGTAACTAACATTCACCAATTTTAGAATTCATCAAAAACACCCAATCTAAGTGTAATAAGTGAAGATTTAACCTTGTATATGTATATTATGATTAATGGAGGATAAATTCGAGGGAAATCTAGCAAATTAAGTTCGAAATTTTCGAATTTGTGAATTAGGGATTCGAAACTTCAGCTCCTAATTTCTCCTAATGTAGTTCATCATTTACAGATTTGAAGCTATAGAAACGTAGAGAATTGAAAAACGAAGATTTCGGTACTAACCTTGTAAGATTTGGTGAAGAAACGGGGGAAACTGAGGGGGAGGGCGATTCGCGGTGTTCTTCGTTCTTCGCTGCTGTTCCGGTTTGAGCTCTCAAAATGGGGAAGAACAAATGTAATTCGAAACGCGGCGTTTGCTTTTTTTTTCAGTATAGAGGGACGTCCGCCTGGACGTCCGCTCGGTTTTGAGGCGGACAAGGGCCGCGGTATTCAGTTACGTCTGCGTGGACGACCGCGTCGAAATGGGGCGGACGTGGCTTAGATGACCGCCTGGAAACGGGGCGGTTGTCCAAGCGGACAACCCCCTGTTTCGTTTTTTTTTCTTCTTTGTTCTGTAACCTAATTAAAACAGCAACAAATATATTTACATAAAATTATGAGTTAGAAAATAAATATGACATATAATTATAAGTTAGTAGTTAATTTACATAAATTAAATGTTAGTAGTTAATTTACAGAAAATAAAATGTTATGGACAATGGAAATAAAATGTTAAGGACAATGGAATATTAAATGTTAAGGACAATGGAAATTAAATGTTAGTATACACAAAATTAAAATGTTAGAAGTTAGATGTCCGTAGTCAGATGTCCAATTAATATTAACAGATTATTAAATAATTAATATTAACAAAATATAGCAGATAATTAATATTAACAATAAACAAGATATTATGGACATAATATTAACAGGTTAAAAAGAACAAAATATTTATAATTAACAGGTGAATAATCCGGGGCTTAGGAACTAGAATAAATCTAGTCCCCGGCAACGGCGCCATTTTGCAGACGTTATAAAGTGAGTGGTTTAAGTGGTGTAATTAAAATTAAAGAAAAGAAATTAAAACCCAAAATAAACGTCGGGCTGCAAACAAATCCCGGTCGCAGTAGTATAGTGAAAATGTAAGCGACCGGATATCGAACCACGGGACTAATGTACATATTATAGTACCTAAGCGTGTCACAAAGAGGGGGGATTAATTGACTTGTTAAATATAAATAAAAACAGTTAATAAAATTAACTAAGTAGGCAAATAAACTAAACGGGACTCTGGTTCACATTAATATGATATCTGCTCTTTCATGCTAGGTCTACTGGTTTAATTATAACTGTTTGGCAAGATTCCTGATATTTTCTTAAGGTCCGATGAAAACTCATAAGAACTCGTTCACCTGTAATGCAAGGTCCGATGAAAACTCAAGCAAAAGCCTGCGAACGGCAGAGGAGTGTTGAGGGATTACATTTGCAACTGAGTACTAACTTAAACGATGAAAATAAGTTTCCCCCAGTTTTACGGCTTAATCAACCCATCTGTTTCCAACCGATGAAATCAAAAACAGACTTAGTAAAGCATTTTAATAAATTCATGAGGTTTATTAAAAAGATGGCGAGAAAACCTTTAACCGTAACAAACTTTATTAAAACTAAAACCAGTAAAACATATTGCATAATTAATACTGAAACATAATAATTATTCCCAGAATATACGTAAACTAGCCTAACATATTAAATAGATAGACAGAGACAAGAGTAATAGAAATCATCCGTAATCACTCCGGCTCACTCTGCTATTTTGTATACGTAGGCCAGAGGTGGATTTAGTGGAATGTAAAATAAATAAAATGGAGAAGGCGGAAGGAGAGAAATGAGATGGTGTATGAATTGGAACTCCAGAGGAACCACGGAAGGAGCCTCCGGAAGGACACCGAAGAAGGTAAGCTGAGCGTTGTATTTATAGAGGAAGAAAATGAGCAGAGGAAGAAGAATCAGCAGAGGAGCAGCTCATTGATTGAGCTCGTTGATTGAAGCTTCACTGATTGCAGCTATTGATTGCGCAGGGGACAAGGTTGAAACGCGGGCGTGATTTCTGGTAGGCGCCGTCTGAATCAAGTTGCAGAGCGAGTCGGCGAAGAAGATAACCCGTTTCAGATCTGTATTTTTAGTCACGTCCGCCTCCTCAAATGAGGCGGTTGCATGGGCGGTAAGAATTGTGTCCGCCTAACCCATGCATCCTCTCTTGTCCGCCTCCACGTCCTCCTGTTAATGGGGCGGTTGCAATAAGTTTGTCCGCCCCCTAATGAGGCGGTTGCCTCTATTTTCTTCCTTTCTAGTGTCGTCCGCCCCATAATGAGGCGGTTGCATGCAAATCATGCGCATGCATGTCCTCTCCACGTGAGTTTGTCTATCCCTTATAATATATGTCTTTGCTTGTCATTTTTCCTACATTTTAACACATATAATACATCAGTTAATATAATAACATATATAGGAAAAACCTAAGATAAGTGAGAAACATTACTAAAAATGCTACAATTAATAAGGTGATTAAACCTTAATAAGTCTATATGTTTTGCACTTATCAAACTTCCTCACACTTGACTTTTTCTTGTCCTCAAGCAAATAAGGAATATAATTATCTCTAAGCCTTAATAATAAAACAAGATTAAATAAGTGTAGAAGGGAATTTAGACAAAGTGATAACTTGAAAGAATAATTCTGCTCTTAGAAGTAGGTTTTTATAAACAGTGAAGAAGAACAATTTAATAAAAGCATAGAAAAACTAGACTGCAGAAAACAAGTTAGATTAACCTGGGATTTCCAACCAATTTCATTCACTAACCCGGGATGACAAGGGGTGTGAAGTAATGCCTTATTCCGCAATACCTTTCAACACCACATACTCATGTTTATAAATATAAATTGCAATTTATATTTTCATTTTTTGAATGTGCAAATTGTATATACAAAGCACATATTATTTTTATATATATATTTTTTTTTGAATTGCATTATTTTTTTCTGTACCCCAGACTTTTCTCTCTATCCTTGTAGCGGTGTTGGGTCTTCTATCCCAGGTCAAGAGACCTTAGGTAGATAGGTGTTAAAGCACCCCAAAGAACTTAATAACTAGATAGACGAGGCCTGTTTTTGGTTTAGAAAAATTCATAAACAGTGGAGTACCTTGTCTTTATCCTTTTCTTTCCTTGACTTTCCACATATTTCCATAATCCCAAGCTAAACTAAATTGATTTTTACAACTAGCAGATCTATCATATTTGAGTGAAAAATAGAGTATTTTGATGGAAAATAATTTTATACAAACTCCTAAAAATAGAACCATCTTTCTATTGTCACTTGACATAATTTCAGACACTTCTACAATTATTTTATCTCATTTTTTGCAAATTTTTTTAAAATTTAGGCAGTTTAGAGTAGCAAAAAGTGAGTGTGGCATTATCGAACTACTGTCATAATTTCAGGGAAAGGTCTCTCCTTCCTCACACTTAAGAGGAGCAATGTCCTCATTGTCCAGAATTAAAATCAAGAAAATGACCTTTCAAATTATGACAGACTCATAAAGGATTAAATATAGGTTGAACATTAATAAAATAAAGGAAGAACTGGAACTCCCCTTGTATCGTAGATTGAGGAAGGTATCCTTCCTCACACTTAGAGCTTTGGCAGGGGTGAGACGTTCCTCACACTTGAGTTTGCGCAAGTGTTCAACCCAAGATATTGAAATTCCAAAGCAACTGAGGTTGCTTTCCATAGGTGAGTTCAGCTATATTTTCGACATAGAATTTGTTCTGAAAAGAAAATCATATATAGCCAGCAGAACTCAAGTTGAACCAAAAGAAAATCATTAAATGAAAAACATAAATAAAAATTCATAAAAGAAAAACATAAAGTAAACCACACTGTTACCTTCCTGAATATATCAAATGTTAGAACAAGGTTTAAACAGTAATAGTCTACAAAAAGTCAGAGAAATATAAAGTGAAATGAAAATAACAATAAAATATAAAAAAATCACTATGGTGGTGGTGGTGGAGGCTGTGCAGGTCCCTGGCCTGTCTGAGCGAGGAGACGCTCTAGGAGCTGAGCGGTCTGTGCATGTAACCTGTCACCCTGGTCTAAGCGCTGGTGCACCCGTGACTGCTCAGCCAGCATCCTCTGCTCGAAGCTCTCAAAGCGCTGATGCAACTGCTGCTGCATCTGATGAAATGCCTGAAGCTGACTCTGTGGATCGGTCGAGTAAGGTACAGGAGCTGGAGTCTGCATCACATCAGTAGTAGGCACGTAGGGCTCCTCTCCCTGTGCAGTGTCAGCGGACGGTGGGTCGGGATCAGCCGAGTGTGTAGCTCCCGTAGAGGGTCCTGCTGCTGCGGATGAAGCAGTGGAAGACTGAGCAGCGGTACCTATGACCCAAGTACCGTCATCTGAGCGCATAAAGCCCCAGCTCCGCACAGTCTGCAGTGTGACTGGGCGCTTTCCTGTCCTGATCTCTACAGCTCGTGTGACATCTGTGGGAAGGACAGTGAAAAGGTGGTACCAGATGAAGAAGGGAAAGATGGGAGTGATCTTCTTCTTCTTTGTCCTCAGATAGGACACCACCTTGTGGAGCTGGCCAAACATAATGTGGCTGAAGGAGAGGCGCTGAGCAGGCGGAAAAGGAGCGAGGAAATAGTCAAGTAGAGCGCAGTCCTCATCAGACGCATCGTGTGCTGCAGAGGGGCGAATCTGATGGGCTATGATGTCCAAGAGAAGCCTCTGCTGCAGTGTAGGGAAGCTCGTGAAAGGGAGGACTTCCTTGTCCTCCTCCCCTCTATGTCGGATCCTCCGACCTACGTCCTGAAGCCATCGGGTCTTCGACATATGCATATAATCCTCTGTGAACCCCCGGTGATCTCCAGGACCAATCTGGATGTGTAGGATGGACGAGAATGTAATGGGTGTGATCTCCACAGGGTGATGGCGCACGTAAGAGGTGATGCTCAGATTGCCCGCCCGGGCATTCGCATAAAACTCTCTCACGAGCTCCTCACAGAAGACTCCCGCACCCACTTCAGGACCATAGAAAGTCCATGTCTGGCAAACAGGGTATCCACCCCTGCAGCCTCTAGTACCTCAGGAGCAAATCTCTTCTCCATAATGAAGTCCTTACCTAGATCGAACCAGGCTCGGGCTTCTGCCGAAATAAACCCGTCATCCCGAAGATCCGGATGACGATAAGGAGCAGAAGAAGATGATGCCCCGGGGCAGTTGCCCCTAGCAGATCCAGAACCAGATAGACCACCACGCATACGAGGAGGCATACTAATATATAGAATTAAAGGTAAACAAATATTAACAGCATAACAATAAAATATTCAAATATTTAAACAAATTAATAATAACATGAACATTAATAGAAAATAACAGCATAAAAATAAACAAAAATAGCATAAAAATTAAAAAGAAAATAACAACAAGAACGTTAATAAACAACACAAAAATTAATATCAAGATAGAACATTATTATTTTACCATAAACAACTCCGTAAATTAATAAAAATAGAAAACAAGTTGAACAAAGAATGAAACATAAACAGAATAATTATACAACATAAATTCTGTCGAAAATTCGACAGAGTCTCCCCTAAAATTCTTCGTTTCTCCACAAAAAATTCAGTCAGATTCAAGGTATTTTAATACCGTCACCAATCAAATCTTATAAATAACAACCTATAATCATAATATTCATTCGTTTAATAATCAAGGCAAAATAAAACTGAAAATGCTAGTTTCAACAAGGAATTTTCGTAACTAACATTCACCAATTTTAGAATTCATCAAAAACACCCAATCTAAGTGTAATAAGTGAAGATTTAACCTTGTATATGTATATTATGATTAATGGAGGATAAATTCGAGGGAAATCTAGCAAATTAAGTTCGAAATTTTCGAATTTGTGAATTAGGGATTCGAAACTTCAGCTCCTAATTTCTCCTAATGTAGTTCATCATTTACAGATTTGAAGCTATAGAAACGTAGAGAATTGAAAAACGAAGATTTCGGTACTAACCTTGTAAGATTTGGTGAAGAAACGGGGGAAACTGAGGGGGAGGGCGATTCGCGGTGTTCTTCGTTCTTCGCTGCTGTTCCGGTTTGAGCTCTCAAAATGGGGAAGAACAAATGTAATTCGAAACGCGGCGTTTGCTTTTTTTTTCAGTATAGAGGGACGTCCGCCTGGACGTCCGCTCGGTTTTGAGGCGGACAAGGGCCGCGGTATTCAGTTACGTCTGCGTGGACGACCGCGTCGAAATGGGGCGGACGTGGCTTAGATGACCGCCTGGAAACGGGGCGGTTGTCCAAGCGGACAACCCCCTGTTTCGTTTTTTTTTCTTCTTTGTTCTGTAACCTAATTAAAACAGCAACAAATATATTTACATAAAATTATGAGTTAGAAAATAAATATGACATATAATTATAAGTTAGTAGTTAATTTACATAAATTAAATGTTAGTAGTTAATTTACAGAAAATAAAATGTTATGGACAATGGAAATAAAATGTTAAGGACAATGGAATATTAAATGTTAAGGACAATGGAAATTAAATGTTAGTATACACAAAATTAAAATGTTAGAAGTTAGATGTCCGTAGTCAGATGTCCAATTAATATTAACAGATTATTAAATAATTAATATTAACAAAATATAGCAGATAATTAATATTAACAATAAACAAGATATTATGGACATAATATTAACAGGTTAAAAAGAACAAAATATTTATAATTAACAGGTGAATAATCCGGGGCTTAGGAACTAGAATAAATCTAGTCCCCGGCAATGGCGCCATTTTGCAGACGTTATAAAGTGAGTGGTTTAAGTGGTGTAATTAAAATTAAAGAAAAGAAATTAAAACCCAAAATAAACGTCGGGCTGCAAACAAATCCCGGTCGCAGTAGTATAGTTAAAATGTAAGCGACCGGATATCGAACCACGGGAATAATGTACATATTATAGTACCTAAGCGTGTCACAAAGTGGGGGGATTAATTGACTTGTTAAATATAAATAAAAACAGTTAATAAAATTAACTAAGTAGGCAAATAAACTAAACGGGACTCTGGTTCACATTAATATGATATCTGCTCTTTCATGCTAGGTCTACTGGTTTAATTATAACTGTTTGGCAAGATTCCTGATATTTTCTTAAGGTCCGATGAAAACTCATAAGAACTCGTTCACCTGTAATGC